>CAUYLG010032256.1:0-33723 GCA_963573385.1 Cacajao melanocephalus
GATCACAATGTTCCCAATTTAGCAAAATACTCTTTTTTTGTGTGTGTGATCAGTATTTTATTTTTTTTAATTTATTTTTTAAATATATATTTTTTATTGCATGAGAAATAGGAACACTTTTACACTGTTGGTGGGAGTATAGTTCAATCATTGTGGAAGACAGTATGGAAATTCCTCAAGGATCTAGAAATAGCAATACCATTTGATCCAGCAATCCCATCACTGGGTATATATCCAAAGGATTATAAATCATTCTATTATAGATCATAAAGACACATGTACATGTATGTTTATTGTGGTACTGTTCACAATAGCAAAGACTTGGAACCAACCCAAATTCCTATCAATGATAAACTGGATAAAGAAAATGTGGCACATATATGTCATGGAATACTACTCAGCCATAAAAAAGGATGAGTTCGTGTCCTTTGCAGGGACATGGATAAAGCCACAAACCATCATTCTCAGCAAACTGACACAAGAACGGAAAACCAAACACCACATGTTCTCATTCATAAGCAGGTGTTGAACAATAAGAACACATGGACACAGGGAGGGGAACATCACACACTGGGTCCTGTTGGGGGTTGGGGGTCTAGGGGTGGGATAGCAGGGGGTGGGAAGACTGGGGAGGGATAGAATTAGGAGAAATACCTAATGTAGATTTCAGGGTGATGGATGCAGCAAACCACTATGGCATATGTATACCTATGTAACAAATCTGCACGTTCTGCACATGCACCCCAGAACTTAAAGTAAAAATTTAAAAAAAATGTAAAAATACCAAAGTTTGAGAAAAAGTCAATAAAAACTAAATGACATTACTTCCACAGGATCTGTAGTAAAATGTCCTGAGAATGTCCTTTTCCTTTTTTCCCTTTATAGTAAGGTTTTCAGCTCATTTTCAACTGTCTTCGCCTTTGGCCCCATCCTGTGGTCATTCCTTCTGGTACACCAAGTATGTGCTTCTATGAGAACAAGACTTAGCTCTTAAAGTTACAGGTGAACTAACAAACGTAAGGATGATCCTGAATGACATCCCTACCACCCATCGATCCATTTTGAATGCTCTCTTTGTTTCTCTATCTTTGCTGTGCTTAATTAAAGTGAGTTATTTTTTTCAGGTTCTTTTTCGGCAGACAAGAAACATAAGCCAGCTAGTCCAACAGAAAAAGAGTAACTGTAAAAATAAATCCTTTCAGGGAAATAAATCTTTTCGATGTTGAAGTATTTCATTTTCACACCATTACAAATGTTGTTTTAGTCCGTGATACTCTGAACATCTAGATTCTATAATGATAAGCATATCATTCACTGATCTGACATCATTTAATTTACCTCAACAAATGAGACAATTTTCCGGGACCTTTCTTGTCATCTGATATAATGGAAGAAATAGTTCAAATATTTGTGGTTACGTATGCATTAACACCCTGATGTTAAGGTGATAACAAAATTCTCAAATTTGTCTAACCTTATTCTGTGTGTTTCTTTATTATACATATTATAAGATCTTAACAGAGAGCATTTTCCTTTAAATCTGTGACAATATGTCATTCAGCCTTATGAAGCTGACTCATTTTAAAACTTACCTTAGAAATGTGTTACAGTGTTATGCATTAAATTAAAGATTTGGAAGATATTCTTTATGGTTTTTCTGAATTGCAAGAAATAGATGTGATAATAAAATGTTATGCATTTCACTATATTCTGCTTCATGTTGTCAGTTGATCATTTAATGGTAAAGTTGTTTTCTTCCCTTTATATGTGATCTTCAGATTAATTTGAAGTTGACATTTTTGTATTACATGGAATCTCTTCACTGCTTCAGCTTACCATAAATTGTTTCATCCCTTTATAGTATCCTTTAGAAAAAAAAATTTTGAATTTATAATTCCTGTCCTGAAATATCATAGGAAACTTAATTTGTTTTGACACATAAAAATAGCATCATGCTAGAACTTTAATCAGAGGACCACTTCTCCACTGAATATCTACAATGTTTCAAACTCTGAGACAGGGAGAAAGACAGCCAAAGGTATCACCTTTATTGCTTGGCTTCTATTTTTTGAACTAAATTAATATTATTGAGTTTAGTCGTTTTAAAATACATTTATTTTAAAATTAAATCCATTGAATAGGCAATACAATCATGCTTCAAAAATTTAAAAATATGTAAATATGTGTAGTCTGCAAAGCCTTCCTTTCCTTGTTCTCTTTTTTTTCATTTACCTCCCATCCCTTATTCACACATTGGTAAGCACTGTAATTAGCTCGTTTTGTATTCTCCAAGAGTTTCTTTAGGGAAATGCAAGCCAATAAATGATATATTCTTATCTTTCCCGGCTTTGCACAAAACTCTGTCTCCTATCCATTTTTTTTTTCCACAAGTTGCTTTGTTAAATTTACAATACAGGTCCCATATATAATACAGTATTATCAACTATAGTCATCATGCTGGACAGTAGACCTCCAGAATTTATTCATCCTATACAACTGAAACTTTGTGCCCCTTAACCAGGGCCTCCCCATTTCCCCCAATTCTCCATCTTTGGTAACCACCATTCAACTCTGTGTTTCTATAAGTTCAATTTCTTAAGATTCACCTGTAAGTGAGATCATGCAGTATTTTTCTGTGTGATTCGTATCTTGGTTATTGTGAATAATGCTGCAGCGCACAGCATGATGGTAAGAGTTAATAATACTATATTGTATACTTGAAATTTGCTAAGAAAGTAGATCTTAAGTGTTCTTGCCACCCTCTTACACATAGAGAAAAGAAAACCACATGAAAAGATGGATATATTAATTAGCTTGACTGTAGTAATCAGCTCACTATGTATATCAAAACACCACATTGTAAACCTTGAATATATACAATTTGCATTTAAAAACCCCAAACAAAAAACATAAAATGCATTTCACAGGTCTTCATGTATCAGTATATGGAAAGCTTCCTTATTCTTTTTTACAGCTGCATAGCATGCTGTTGTACAGATATAATTTTACTAATCAGATCTCTGTTGACAATTTAAAATAGTCCAATTTTTTGCTTTCACAGTACTGCAATGAATAATATTATTTATTTTCATATGTTTAAGTTTAATATACATTGTCAGAAATAGAACTGCTGAGTAAACAGTTGTATATATTTGTAATTTAGAAAAAAATTTCAAATTGCCTTCCATAGGCCTTGCGCCAATTTATATTCTCACCAGCAATAATTGAAAGTATCTATTTTTCCATTGCCTTGTCAATGGGATGTCATCAAAATTTAAGGGTTTTTGTTACTCTATTAGGTGAAACAGACTTATAGCTTATTCTGTTAGTATTTCTGTTATTATGCAATTAAAGTTCTTTTGTATTTCATTTTCTATCAACAGTTCTATTATTGTCAACTGATAATGTATTTTGACAATTGTCTTTTGCATTGCTATATATTCTTGTGGCTTTCTAGCATCGTTTTTATATTGTAAAGATTGGTCTGTGATATACATTACAGATATTATCCTTAGTTTGTCATTTGTGTTTTATTTTTCTTATTTGCTTTGCTATACTATAGGAACCAAATATATACAATAAAAATTAAATATTTTTTTTCCTTTCTCCTTCTCCTCTCTGTTCCCTTCTCCTTTTCTGTAGAAAATACAGAATATCATTATGACCTTGAAGTCAGGAAGTCCTCTTCGACAAGACACACACACACACAAATCACAAAGGAAAAGAATGACAACTTGACTCCATCAAAATTAAAAACAGATGTACGTCAGAAGTTACCATATATACAATTAAAAGATAAGCGATGATATAGAAGAAACTAATTGCCTCACACAGAGCAAACCTGGATTGTTTTCTAGAAAGTAAAAAGAAATCCTAAAATAATCAATATGAAAAAGAAACAAATAAAAAAGTAGACAAAGATTCAAACAGGCAAATTCACAAAAGACGGAATACAAATGGTCAATAAACACATTAAAATATATTTAAACTACGGTAACCAGAGAAATACAAGTGTAAAACAAGGTGCTGTAATTCTACTCATTTGATTTGCAAAAATTAAAAATGTTGAAAATATCAGTTGCTGGGACATCAGATATTCTCATAGATGGTCAGTGATGGAAGTATGTACACATTATAAAGTTTCGTTTTTAGCAGTGTTTGGTAAGATTTGAAACTTTTGTTCTATTTAAAATTTATCTTGGTGTATGGTGTGAAGTATGGATTTGATGTAAACATTTTTGGATGCTTACATAGCTGCTTTAATACCACTTATTAAACAGTACCTCTTTTTCATACTGACTTGAAATGACATCTTTGCCATATACTAAATTCACATGTGCCTTTGGGTCAGCTTCTGAATTTACTAATCTGTTCATCCATCTGTCTACTCATGTCACTACCTCCTGTTTTAATTATTATAGCTTCACAGTTTGATATAATGAATGTATTATAAGAATTACCTTTTTCTGTTTGATTTTTTTCTCCTTGGTCACACTTTTCTGCTGTGTTTCTTTTTGTTTTTGATTTTTTTTCTTTATATTGCCTCGTACTGATTTTGTGCAGACATGTCTCATTTTATTGTGCTTTGCTTTCCTGTGCTTTGCAGATATTGCATTTTTTTCCCCCAGATTAAAGGTCTGTGGCAACCCCACATCGAGTAAGTCTAGTCATAATTTTTCCATTAGTATGTACTCATTGTCTATGTCACATTTTAGTAATTCTCACAATATTTCAAGCTTTTTATTATTTGTATATCTGTTTTGGTATTTTGTGATCAGTAATCTTTGATATTACTATTATATTTCAAATGTTTTGGGACACTGTGAACTGCACCCATCTTAATAGAACTTAATCTATAAATGTCCTCTATAGAACTTAATCTGTAAAAATTCTTTATCCAACTTAATCTACAAATGTGTCTATTTCGATGATTCTACTAATCAACTGTTTTCCATTTCTTTCTGTCCTCAGGCCTCCCTATTCCATGAGACACAACAATATTAAATTAGGTCAGTTAATAATGCCACAGTGGTCACTAAGAGTTTGAGTGAAATGAAGAGTCATATTTCTCTCACTTTATTTATTTACTTATTTTTGAGATGGAGTCTTGCTCTGTCACCCAGGCTGGAGTTCAGTGGCTCACTGCGACCTCCACCTCCTGGGTTCAAGCAATTCTCCCACCTCAGCCTTCCTAGTAGCTGGGATTACAGGCACCCACCACTATGCCCAGCTAATTTTTTTGTATTTTTAGTAGAGACAGGGTTTCACTATCTTGGCCCAGCTGGTCTCGAACTCCTGATCTCAAGTGATCTGCCTGCCTTGGCTTCCCAAAGTTCTGAGATTACAGGCATGAGCCACTGCACCCGATCATATCTCTTACTTTAATGAAAAACTAGAAATGACTAACATTAGTGAGGAAGGCATGTAGAAAGGTGAGATAGGTTTGAAAGCTAGGCCTCTTGCACCAATTGTTTAGCCAAGTTGTGAATGCAAAGGAAGAATTCTTGAAGGTAATGAAGTGCTACTCCAGTGAACACACAAATAATAAGAAAGTGATACATCCTTATTGCTGATATGAAGAAAGTTTTAGTGGTCTGAATAGATCAGTCACAACATTTCCTTAAACCAAAGCCTAATCCAGAGCAAGTGTCCAATTCTCTTCAATTCTATGAAGGCTGATAGAGACAAAGAAGCTAGCAAAGATTCAAACCTAGTAGAGGCTAAGGAAGAAGTGGTCTCTATAACACAGAAGTGCAAGGTGAAACAGCAACTCCTGCTGCAGAAGCTGCAGCAAGCTGTCCAGAAGATTCAGCTAACATAACTGATGAAGGTGGATACATGAAACAGCAGATTTTCAATGTAGACAAAGCAGCCTTCTATTGCAAGAAGATGTCATCTAGGACTTTAAAAGCTGGAGAGAAGTCAATGACTGGCTTCAAAGGATGGGCTGACTGTGCTGTTAGGAGCTAACTCAACTGGTGACTAGGTTGAAGCCAATGTTCATTGACCATTCTGAAAATCCTAGGGCCTTCAGAATTATGCTCTCTATACTCTTCCTGTGCTTTATAAATGAAAAAAACAAACTCTAGATGAGATCCCATCTGTTTACAGGTTCATTCACCGAATATTTTAAGCCCACTGTTGAGATCTATTTCCCAGAATTAAGAGTCCTTTCAAAATATTACTGCTCATTGGCAATGCCCTTGGTTACCCAAGAGGTCTGATGGAGATGTACAGAAGATTAATGATGCTTTCATGGATGCTAATGCAACATCTGTTTTGCAGCTCATAGATCAAGGAGTAATTTTGACTTTCAAATTGTATCATTTAAGAAATATATTACATAGTGCTATAGCTGTCCTAGTGATTCCTTTGATGAATCTGGGCAAAGTCAGCTTAAAGTCTTTTGAAAAGGGTTTACCATTCTAGATGCCATTAACAACATTCACAATTCATGGCAGGAGATCAACATGTCAACATTAACAGAAGTTTGGAAGGAGATGGTTCTAACCCTAACAGATGACTTTGAGGGATTCAAGACATCATTGAATGAAGTAACTGCAGATGTGGTGGAGATGGAAAGAGAACTAGAAAAGAATTAGAAGTAGAGCCTGAAGTTGGGACTAAATTGTTGCAATCTCATGATAAAACTTGAACAAATGAGGAGTGGCTTTTACGGATGTGCATAGAAAGAAGTTTCTTGAGATGGAATCTACTTCTGGTGAAGATGCTGTTAGCATTGTTGAAATGACAACAAAGGACTTAGTACATAAAGTTGTTGATAGAGCAGTGGCAGGGCTTGGGAGGATTGACTCCAATTTTGAAGGAAGTTCTACTGTGGGTAAAATGCTATGAAACAGCATTGCATACTAGAGAAATATTTTGTGAAATGAACAATCAATCAATTGATGCAGCAAACTTCATTGTCTTATTTTAAGAAATTGCCACAGATGTCCCAAATTTAGGCAACAACCACTCTAGTCAGTCAGCAGCCATCAAGGTAGAGCAAAACCCTCCAACAGCACAAAGCTTACAACTTACTTAAAGCCAAGATGATTATTAGCGTTTTTTAGCAAACAAATTATTTTAAAATCAAGGCATGTATATTGTTTTCTATACATAATGCTACTAGACATTTAATAGACTACAGTATGGTATAAACATAACTTTTAAATGCACTGGGATGCCCAAAAACTCACGTGACTTGCTTTATTGTGGTGATCTGGAACCAAACCTGCAATATCTCTGAGTTATGCCTGTATTTGTTTCTTTTTTATTACATTAGTTATTATTAAATTTGTGCATCCAGCTATTTTCTGTAGAGCTCGTTATAATTATTGGAGGGAGTGATCACCACATAGAATAATTCTTACATAGAATATTTCTCCACAAGTTTCTGCCACAGAAACAGACAGCTTCCTGCAAATATGGCTTGTTTGTGTGACTTTTTTTTTTTTAGAGCCCCTCATTTTTGGCTACTTCAAATCAAACCCTTTCCTGTCTTACTCAACACAGGTCACACATCCTTGTAAACAAGAATTACAGTTTTTAGATTTCAGAATAGGTCTTCCATTTTTAGAAAGCTGTGTTTTTGCTGGTGCTTTCTGGAACTTAATACAACAATGGACAAGTACCACTTTCTGTTATTTGACTCCTTTTTAACTCCCTTATAACTTCTTCTCAATCTTATTGTTTTTAGCGACACATAGTTATATTTAGGGATCTGCAGATTTTATGTTTTCTGGCTTCATTGAAAATGTTTTTATTTAATTCCAATTTTTCATTCTTCTTGGTTTTGATACTTTTTGGAAGAGTAAGTTTGGGGGTGGGGAGAATTCCTGACTGATAGCAGTCAGATTCTCATTAGAACTTAAGGGCTTCTAATGAAATTTTTCGTGATTTTTTTTTTCATATGATGTTTTCCTATGATTCTTCCAGCTAATGTAGATGTGATTGCCATTCTGACGATGAAAAGCAACTGTGCATATTAAGCTTCTTTTTCTTTCTGAAAACCTCACCACTGACTTCCTTCTTTTTACTTAACTTACTCATACTTGTCCTTGGAGATCTCTATTGAGTATCTCTTTCTCTAGAAGCATTCCCTTACACCCCCTGTACTTGTATCCCACCTTTGAACTTGCTTCTCACCCTGGGATGCTTCCTTTGCTCTTACTTCCTTATATCACAATGATCTGCTTACTCCTCTATAGATTCTAGAAGGAATTGCACAAAGTATTCTCAGGAGATGCTTCTTCAAGATGCATTATGAAAGCACTATGGTACAATCAAATGTTTGGGAAATGCTGCATATTATATTCTTAGTCTTGGAGAGTCATGATTTATATATTAGAATTTGCAAAAGGTTTTTTTAAAAAAAGAAGCCTGTTAATATTGATATAACCCAGAGCATACCAAAAGTAATTGTTTATGAAACAACCCCCATTTATATGTGACACATGTGTTAATACATGTGAGGAAGCTACACAAGAAATACCTTTTTAAAAAATCATTGTTTTCTTTCTTTATTATACTTTAAGTTCTGGGGTACATGTGCAGATCGTGCAGGATTGTTACATAGGTATACACATACCATGGTGGTTTACTGCATCCATCTCCCTGCCGTCACCTACATTAGGTATCTCTCCTATTACTATCCCTCCCCAATCCCCCCACCCCCTGCTATCCCTCCCCTAGCCCCCCATCCCCCAATAGGACCCAGTGTGTGATGTTCCCCTCCCTGTTTCCATGTGATCTTATTGTTCAACACCCTATGAGTGAGAACATGTGGTGTTTGGCTTTCTGTTCTTGTGTCAGTTTTCTGAGAATGATGGTTTCCAGCTTCATCCATGTCCCTGCAAAGGACATGAACTCATCCTTTTTTATGGCTGCATAGTATTTCATAGTGTATATGCACCACATTTTCTTTATCCAGTGATGGGTATTTCTTTATCATTGATGGGCATTTGGGTTGGTTTCAAGTCTTTGCTGTTGTAAACAGTACCACAATGAACATACATGTGCATGTGTCTTTATAATAGAACAATATAATCCTTTGGGTATATACCCAGTAATGAGATTGCTGGGTCAAATGGTATTGCTATTTCTAGATCCTTGAGGAATCACCACACTGTCTTCCACAATGGTTGAACTAATTTACACTCCCACCAACAGTGTAAAAGTGTTTTTGAGGTGACTGTGGTAGGATTCTCAGTTCTTAGTATAGTGCTTGGTACATTGTTACTACTTCATATATACCTGTTGAATGACTTTATCTTATACACTATTCCAGATGCTTAGCTGTTTACAGAAACATGTTATAAGTTGGTTTTACATACAAGGGATCACAATGGCATGAACTCTGGAGAGCTCTGTAGTCTGCTTCAGATAAACAGATTTAGCTCAAATGTTGAATGTTATTTTTGAAGCATGGGGGCATTTACTAAGCAAAGAGCATCCAGGGGAGGGTGGCCAGGTTGTTTAAGGGGTTTGGAAAACTTTTACGCATGGAATGATGAGAAGTGGTGCATACATTTAGTTTGGAGAAGATAATGCTAACAAGAAAATTCTATTTTTAAATATTGAACAGTGACTAAGATATCTTTTTACTAGTCAAAAATTTCATGGTACATTAAAAAAATACTAATTACAACATAATGAAATAAATGTCTTGGTAAAAAGTCTTCAGCATCAGAGAAAAGAGAGTAACTATTTTGCTTGGAGGACTGGGTGTGTGATGGGTAGTCAGGGATACTTCTTTAAGGAGGCAGTATCTGAGCATACTTTAAGGGTGAGCACGTGTGGAGTGTTTCATATCACAATACAGTCTACCTCTGAAAAAACATCTAGGTGAAAGTTTAGAGTTTATTTCTCCTTAATGGAAAATTGTCATGTTTGGACGAGAGAGCTGTTTCTGTCAGTTGTTCTACATTGACCACTTCCAAATTGCGGCACAATGCAGCACGCTTTGGCTGAAAATATATGAAGCACTTTTTGAATTGCTAACTTAAAAGTGAATCATTGAAAAATATTTTTCTTATTTAGGTTGAAGCTGAATATTTATTTTATTTTATTTTATTTTATTTTTTTCTGAGACAGAGTCTCATTCTATTGCCCAGGCTAGAGTGCAGTGGCATGATCTTGGCTCACTGCAGCCTCTGCCTCTTGGGTTCAAGTGATTTTCGTGCCTCAGCCTCACAAGTAGCTAGAACTGCATTAGTGTGCCACCACGCCCAACTAATTTTTGTATTTTTAGTAGAGATGGGGTTTTACCATGTTGGCCAGGATGGTCTCAAACTCCTGGCCTCAAGTGGTCCACCTGCCTCGTTCTCCCAAAGTGCTGAGATTATAGGTGTGAGCCACCGCACCCAGCCTAAGTTAGATTTTTATTAGAAAAAGGAATCAATATTAAATTTTATACTTCTAAGAAATGTTTTCATTTATCTAACTCTGTGTTTTACTTGTTTGTTTATAAGAGTCAAAGAAATGATTTCACTGTGTTATTTCATACTGAACTGACAGTATGAAATAAATTTGTTTCATAACTTTATTGTATAAAGCTCTTAATGTTAATTTTGTAGACACTAAAAGTTATTTTTGAAAATGAAAATAGTTGATTGCCAAATGAAATAGTAGATTATGCTTCCCTGAAAATGTTTAAAAAATATAGAATTTATATTTATTTAAAGTAGAAAATATATATTTCATATAAAATATAAACAGCATATTTTTAAAGTTGAGAATGATCTGCCTGATTCTGGAGATGAGTTAGTTGAATCATTCATTCATTCATTTGGGAAATATTTTTTGAGTGACTATTAGTAACAAGACACTGAGGATTCTCATTATCTATAAGATGTTATAAATATGTATACAGAAAAGGGACTAGTTCTTTCAGCATTTGTTAAACAAATTACCTTAGAAGGCAACACAATTTAGGAGACAGGGTGTGAGTTTTAGAGGCAGACTGATCTGAGTTTAAATCTAGGTTTTGCCACACACTGGCCATGTAAAGTTTGACACGTTAGTCGTTGTCTTAATTTTTGGTATTAAATGAGGCAATACTTATAGGTACCTAAAACAATGTCTGATACAAGTACCTAAAACCAATGTCTGATACAAGTACCTAAAACAATGTCTGATTAACAAATAGTCAACATCATGGCCATGCAAATAGGAACAATTAACTTAAGTATTAGCTCAATTTCCTCCTGTTCTAATAATGATCAGTCACAGCCCATCTGGTTATTTCCAAGACTATTTTGGAAACATTATAGAATCTTGATTGATAAACAATACAATAGAATGATGATGGTTCATAAGTATTCATATTTAAACGGTATGAGTAAATGTTCATAATTGTTTTGCAGTTTTAAAAGGCAGTTTTTCTGGGTACAAGCAGAGAAGACTGCTTTTTGACATTAGAGAAGGAACCTGTGAATAGTATTAAATCCCATTTACATTTGTATGCTTTAAAAATTTCTAAGCCAGTTCTAATAATTCTTTTACACTTGTTTATGTAAGAATTGAAGAAATACAAGGAAGTATAATAGATTTTTAAACTTTGTGTTTCCCGAACTTTAAAACCTATCACTCAATTTGAAGACAATGCATTTTCATATGTGTTAGAAATTCACTTCTTCATACTTCTCAGATGCTCAGACATTCTGAACATTATATTACGCCTTTCATCCTTTACCTTTAGAAACAACTTGTATGGGAGAACATCTTATCAAGGATAATTATACTATGGTCACACATATCCTTTACTCTCCATGTTGAAAATAGATCTATCACAAAGAAGCAATTACTAGACCAATGTTTTTTTGGCCCAAAAGAGGCTAGTGCAGAATCAGATGAGGGTTTGAAGTGGTCTAAAAATCTTGGATCACCTGGGTCCTGGCCATTTCAGAAGCATAGAATTTTAATGTAAATTGGAGAGATATAATTATTGAAAATAAATCTGGGTCTACTCTAACATTCACTTGGACTCATTTCAAAGTCCTAACATGATCTTTGGCCTTCCTTTCAGAGAAACCAATTTTCTAAATATGTATTCCTAGACGCACAATCATTGTCTTTGTACTGAAGGATCATCGATAATTCTTTGGATTTTTAGAGACCTCTCCTGACAGAGAAACATCCTGGATCCTAGTAAACATTCTCTGTGATTTTGGTGGGTAAATATAGGGTGTTACAGCTTTGCATTTTCCATTGGTAACATCTGCTTTTCTCATATGCATTAGTTATATGGAAAAGATCTCTAGAGGATGGCAAATGCCCTTATTCCTTTCCTGTATATTCTTTAAAGTATATTTTCAAACTTCCCTACTAATTAAATTCTTCCCTTTCCTTTTCCTGTTTAAAAGTTTCATTGTGTTATGCAAAACGGAGGCGTTGATTTCAGGGAAATGGGTTACATTATAATTTACTTCTTGAATTGTCAAAATAGGAAGTGATTCCACTAAATAAGAAAAGAAACATGCATAAAAGTTGTGATCTTTTTGAAATTATCAGCAAAATTTAGTACTCAGTAGGGGTTGGAAGTGGTAGAGAGGCGGGAAGGATATCAGAACACAGAAGCCTGTTACTTACATGGAGATGCTTGATCTTTGCCTACTAATTTAAAAAATCATGATCTATGTAACCTAAAATGAAGAAGACAACCTAGATGTATCAGTTAGGTGGTCCACTCAGTTCATTTACAGTTGAAATATTATGAAAACCTCCTAAAAGTTGAGCTGGATCATTTTTGCCTCCCGCATTTGCTGCCTAATGTGCTACTTAACTGTTCTGATGGGTTTTCACAATTATTCAACTTTAGGGTGGTCAGGCATGTTTCTCCAAATAGCCTAAGGGTTCATGTTCACTGGTTAGGACTGTGTTTTCTTTTCTTTTTTTTTTTTTGAGACGCAGTCTTGCTCTATCACCAGCCTAGAGTGTGCAGTGGCATGATCTTAACTCACTGCAACCTCTGCCTCCAAGATTCAAGCAATTCACCTGCCTCAGCCTCCCAAGTAGCTGGGACTACAGGTGCACACCACCACAACCAGCTAATTTTTGTATTTTTAATAAAAACAAGGTTTCACCATATTGGCCAGGGTGGTCTCATCTCTTGACCTCGTGATCTACCTGCCTGGGCCTCCCAAAGTGCTAGAATTACAGGCATGCGCCACCACGCCCAGCCAGGACTGTGTTTTCTTATAATATTTATCAGCCATTTAAAAGGAAGATTCTCCATTAAAAGGCCATGCCAAAATTTTAAGTTTCAGGATCTGAATAAAATTTTTGTTACATTTGAATGAATGTTCTTTAGAAATAATTCAACCACATGTCAATCTGAATATGCCTAAAGGGCAACTTCTTTAAATTTAGTTCTGAGAAACAGAACTGACATGGTGTCATTTTAATAACATCATATTTTAGCCTTAATAATCATGTAAGCAATTAGCAAAATCCTAGTGAATTTCATTTTGTTATATAAAATACATCAATGATATATGGTTAGCTGAGTATCCAAATATGCCATCATTCAAAGTTAATCATAATAATAATGATATGCTTCTGAATTATTTAAAAAATTTTATTTTTAACTATAAATTTTGGCCAGATATGGTGGCTTATGCCTGTAATCCCAGCACTTTGGAAGGCCAAGGCGGGTGGATCATCTGAGGTTAGGAGTTCAAGGCCAGCCTGTCCAACATGGTGAAACCCTGTTTCAACAAGAACAAAAATACAAAATTAGCCTGGTGTCATGGTGCGCACCTGTAATCACAGCTACTCAGGAGGGAGAATTGCTTGAACCTGGGAGGTGGAGGTTGCAGTGAGCCGAGGTTGCATCACTGTACTCCAGGCTGGGTAACAGAGCAAGACTCCATTTCAAAAAAATAAAATAAAATAAACTATAAATTTTTACTAAATGATAATTAATCACTTATAACTAAATTAATTTAGTAAATTACATTTATAATTTCTAGTAACAATAACAGCCAGCGTTTTTGAGAACTTACTATTGGTGAAACTATGCTAATTTAGAGCTTACATAGGCCATCTCATTTAAACCTCACTAAAATTCTATAAAGCATCTATATATATTAATACCATTTTCCATTTGAGAAGAACTGAAATCTAGAGAAATAATTTACTCAAAGTTATACGGACAGTGGTAAGTCTAGGATTCAAACACAAAACAGTCTGAATTTTAAGTCAGCATTCTTATCCATGATTCTAAAAGTTTTCAGATAAGTATAGCAGTCTATGCTTACGTGTCAGGGGTATCTTCCAAGACACCCTGTGGATGCCTGAACCCCTAGACTAGGTTTAATCTGATCATTGAGAGGTTACTCAGTGACGAAAAGGCAGTTCTTGTATATAGTATGAATACACTGGACAAAGAGATTATTCATGTCCTGAGTGGGTTGGAGTGGGACAGTGTGAGATTTCATCATGCTTCTCAGAGTGGTGTGCAATTTAAATGTTATGAATTATTTATTTCTGAAATTTTTCATTTAATATATTCAGACTGTGGTTGACCAAGGGTAACTGAAACCACAGAAAGTGAAACTGCAAATGAAGATAGACTTGGGTTCATATATATATATATTTTGTGGAACCGAAGTTAATCATAATTTTTATTTTATACAAATACATGAACTAAACTGTAGTAAACACATTAGAGAGATCTGAGGCACTGGCTGAAAGAAAAAGCCCAGTAGACTCCCAGTAGTTCTATAGAACTGCACTTTTTTTGTCATTGGAAAATTTTTTTTCATTTAAATCTAAAAAATTGGCATATAATAATTGTACATATTCATGGAGTGTAAAGTGATGCTTCTACATATATAATGTATAGTGATCAGAACAGAGTAATTTGCATATCCATAATCTGAAACATGTATCATTTCTTTTTGTAGGGAATGTTCAATATCCTTTTTCTATTTGAAACTATATAATGTATTATGATTAACTACAGTCATTCTACAGTGATCTAGAATTTTAAAACTTATTCCTCCTAACTGTAATTTTGTATTCTTTAACAAATGTCTCCCTATCTCTCCCTTCCCCCTACCCTTTCTAGCCTCTATCTATCTTTGCTCTACTTTGACCTTTTATGAGATCAAATTTTTTTAGCTTCTACTTACTAGTGAGAGCACGCAGTATTTAACTTTCTGTTCTTGGCTTATATTTCATTTAATATAATGCCCTCTAGTTCCATCCATGTTGTCATAATGACAGGATTTCATTCTTTTTTTTATGGCTGAATAGTATTCTATTGTGTGTACATGTGTTAGATTGTTTTAAAATCCTTTCATCTGCTGCTTGACACCTATGATGATACATTATCTTGGCTATTGTAAATAGTGCTGTAATAAATACAAGGGTGCAGATGTCTCTTTGATACAATGATTTTTCTCTTCTTTGGATAAATGCCCAGTAGTGGGATTGCTGGATCATATGGTAATTCTATTTGTAGTTTTTTGAGGAACCTCCTTACTATTCTCCATAGTAGCTGGACTAGTTTACTTCCCACCAGCAGTGTGTAAGAGTTCCCTTTTCTTCATATCTTCACTAGCATTTGTTATTTTTTGTTTCTGATAATAATAATCATTCTAACTGCAGTGAGATGATACCCCAAAACATTGTTGTGGTTTTAATTTGCATTTTCTTGTTGATTGGTGATGTTAAAAGCATTTTTTAACACATTTGTTGCCCATTTGCATGCCTTTTTTTGAGTAATGTCTGTTCAGATAATTTGCTCATTTTTTTTTTTGTCATTGAGATGTTTGAGTTTCTTGTACATTTTGGATATTAATCCTCTGTTGGATGAGTAGTTTGCAAATATTTTCTCCCATTCCATAGCTAGTCTTTTCACTCTATTGATTTTTTTCTTCTGTGCTGAAGCCTCTTAGCTTAATATAATCCCATTTGCTTATTTCTTGCTTTTGTTGCCTGTGCTCTAATAAAGCATTTTTTCAGACTCATGTCTTGAAGCATTTCCTTTATGTTTTCTGCTAGTAGTTTTACTGTTTTAAGTTTTACATTTAGGTCTTTGATAGATTTTGAGTTTATTTTTGTATATGGTGAGAGAAATAGGGGTCTAGTTTCATTTCTCTGTATATAGTTTTCCCAGCACCATTTATTGAAGAGAACGTCCTTTCTCCAATGAGTATTCTTGGCACCTCTGTCAAAAATCAGTTGGCTGTAGATTTATGGTTTAATTTTGGGGTTCTCTATTCTGTTCCACTGGTCTGTGTGTTTTTTGCCAATGCCATTCTGTTTGTGTTATAACAGCACTGTAGTATATTTTGAGGTCTGGTACTGCGATACATCCTTCTTTGTTCTGTTTGCTCAAGGTTGCTTTGGCTATTCAGTCTTTTGTGCTTCTACATAAGTTTTAGATTTTTTTCTGTTTCTATGAAGAATGTCATTGATATTTTGATAGGAATTGAATTGAATCTGTAGATTGTTTTGGTTAGTATTGTCATTTAACAATATTAGTCCTTCTGATCCATGAGCATGAAATGTCTTTCGTTTGTATCCTCTTCAATTTCTTTTATCGGTGTTTTTCAGTTTTCCTCGTAGAGGTCTTTCACCTCCTTGGTTAAATTTATTCCTAGGTATTTTATTTTATTTTATTTTTTGGTAGCTATTGTAAATGGGACTGCCTTCTTCATTTCTTTATCAGCTAGTTCATTATTTATGTATGGAAATACTTTTTTGAATATTAATTTTGATTTTTGAATATCAATTTTCTATCCTGCAACTTTATTGAATTTGCTTATCAGTTCTAAGAGGGTTATTTTTTGGTAGAGTATTTAGGTTTTGCTATATATATGATCATGTTGCCTGCAAACAGGAACAATTTGACTTCCTCCTTTCCAATTTGGATGCTCTTTATTTCCCTCTCTTGCCTAATTGCTCTGGCTAGGACTTCCACTATATGCTGACTAAGAGTGATAAGAGTAGGCATCCTTGTCTACTCCCATTTCTTAGGGAAAAAGCTTTCAGCTTTTTGTTACTGAATAATATGTTGCTATACCAGATGTGATTTCATTGCTTGAGCAAATTAACACATCTCCTGGTACCTGGTATGCAGCCATTGACTTGGCAAATGCCTTTTTCTCCGTTCCTATCCATAAGACCCACCAGAAGCAATTTGCCTTCAACTGGCAAAGCCAGCAATATACCGTTACTATCCTATTTCAGGGTTATGTCAACTCTCTGGCTTTGCATCATAATCTTATTTGGAGAGATGTTGATTGCTTTTTGCTTCTGCAAGATATCACACTGGTTCATTACATTGATGACATTATGCTGATTGGATTCAGTGAGCAAGAAGTAGCAAATACACTGGACTTATTGATGAGACATTTGCATGCCAGAGGATGAGAAATAAATCCAATTAAATATCAGAGACCTTCTACCTCAGTAAAATTTCTAGGAGTCTAGTCATGTGGGGACTGTCAAGATATTTCTTTTACAGTGAAGATAAGTCGCTGCATTTGGCCCCTCCTACAACCAAGAAAGAAGCACAATGCCTAGTGGGCCTATTTGGATTTTGGAGGCAACACATTCTTCATTTGGGTGTGTTACTCCGTCCCATTTATCTAGTGACCTGAATGACTGCCAGTTTTGAGTGGGGTCTAGAACAGGAGAAAGCTCTGCAATAGATCCAGGCTGCTGTGCAAGCTGCTCTGCCACTCGGACCATATGACCCAGCAGACCCAATGGTGCTTGAGATGTCAGTGGCAGATATGGAAGCTGTTTGGAGCCTTTGGCAGGCCCACACAGGTGAATCATGAGGGAGGCCTCTAGGATTTTGGAACAAGGCCCTGCTGTCTTCTGCAGACAACTACTCTCCTTTTGAGAGATAGCTCTTGGCCTGATACTGGGCTTTGGTGGAAACTGAACGTTTGACTATGGATCATCAAGTCACCATGCAACCTGGACTGCCTATCATGAACTGGGTGCTTTCTGACCTATCTAGCCATAAAGTGGGTCGTGCACAGCAGCATTCCATCATCAGATGGAAGTGGTATATACATGATCCGGCTCAAGTAGGTCATGAAGGCACAAATAAGTTACATGAAGAAGTGGCTCAAATGTCCATGGGCTCCACTCCCGCCACCCTGCCTCCTCTCTCCCAGCCTGCACCAGTGGCCTCATGGGGAGTTCCCTATCAGTAGTTGACAGAGGAAGAGAAGACTAGGGCCAGATTCACAGGTGATTCTGCATGATATGCAGGCACTACCGGAAAGTGGACTGCTGCAACTTTACAGCCCTTTTCTAGGACATCGCTGAAGGACAGTAGTGAAGGAACATCTTCCCAGTGGGCAGAATTTCAAGCAGTCCACCTGGTTGTGCACTTTGCCTGGAAGAAGCAATGTCCAGATGTGCAATTATATACTGATTCATGGGCTGTAACCAATGGTTAGGCTGAATGGTCAGGGAATTGGAAGAAGCATGATTGGAAAATTGATGACAAAGAAATTTAGGGAAGAGAAATGTGGATGGACCTCACTGAATGATCAAAAACTGTGAAGATATTTGTATTCCATGTGAGTGCTCATCAACAGGTGACCTCAATGGAGGAGGATTTTAATAATCAAGTGGATAAAATGACCCATTCTGTGGTTACCACTCAGCCTTTTTCCTTAGCCATCCCTCCCATTGCCCAATGGACCCATGAACTAAGTGGCCATGGTGGCAGGGTTGGAGGTTACACATGGACTAAGCAACATGGAGTTCCACTCACTAAGACAGACCTGACTACAGCCACTGCTGAGTGCCCAATTTGCCAGCAGCAGAGACCAACACTGAGCCCTCGATATGGCACCATTCCTTGGAGTGATCAGCCAGCTACCTGGTGGCAGGTTGATTATATTGGACCTCTTCCATCATGGAAAGGTCAGAGATTTGTCCTCACTGCAACAGACACTTACTCCAGATATGAATTTGCTTATCCTGCACACAATGCTTCTGCCAAGACTACCATCCATGGACTCACGGAATGCCTTATCCACTGTCATGGTATTCCACACAGCATTGCCTCTGACCCAGGCATTCACTTTATGGCTAACGCAGTGTAGTAGGCTCAGGCTTTCGGAATTCACTGGTCTTACCATGTTCCCCATCACCCTGAAGCAGCTGTATTGATAGAACAGTGGAATGGCCTTTTGAACTCACAGTGCCAACTAGGTGACAATATTTTGCAGGGCTAGGGGAAAGTTCTCCAGAAGGCCATGTATGCTCTGAATCAATGTCCAATTTATGGTATTGTTTCTCCCATAGCCAGGACTCAAGGGGTGGAAGTGGAAGAGGTACCACTCACCATCACCCCTAGTGATCTGCTAGCAAAATTTTTGCTTCCTATTCCTAAGACATTACATTATGCTGGCGTAGAGGTCTTAGTTCCAGAGGGAGGAACACCGCCACCAGGAGATACAACAATTCCATTAAACTGGAAGTTAAGATTGCCACCTGGACACTTTGGGCTCCTCCTACCTTTAAGTTAACAGGCTAAAAAGGGAGTTACAGTGTTGGCTGGGGTGACTGACTTGAACTATCAAGATGAAATCAGTCTGCCGCTCCATAACGGAGGTAAGGAAGAGTATGCATGGAATGCAGGAGATCCATTAGGCCATCTCTTAGTATTAACATGTCCTATAATTGAGGTGAATGGGGAATTATAACAGCTAAATCCAGGCAGGACTACAAATGGTCCAGACCCCTCAGGAATGAAGGTTTGGGTCACTTCACCAGGAAAAAAACATGATCTGCTGCAGTGCTTGCTAAAGGCAAAGAGAATACAGAATGAGTAGTAGAAGAAGGTAGTGATCAATACCAGCTACAGCCACGTGACCAGCTGCAGAAATGAGGGCTGTAACTGTCATGAGTGTTTTCTTCTTTTGTTAAAATTATGTTTGTGCATGTATACACTTGTACTAAGAAAATATCTTCATTTTATTTCCTTTTCCTTTATCATGTGACATAAGATTTATTGACTTCATATCAGTATTGTTAACTTTATATAATAGTATTTGAGTTGGGGATTGGTGCATTTCCAGTTGTACGAAAGGCAGTTGTATTATGTTAGGCATAATTAGGACCTTATTATTGTTTATATTTGAAGATTGCACATGCTCTCAGGAGACGTGTATGGGTTCACTCTGACAAAGGGAGATTTGTGATGGTTAATACTGAGTGTCAACTTGATTGGATTGAAGGATGCAAAGTACTGATCCTGAGTATGTCTGTGAGGATGTTGTCAAAAGAAATTAACGTTTGAGTCAGTGGGCTGAGGAAGGCAGAACCACCCTCAATCTGATGGGCACAATCTAATCAACTGCCAGCGAATATAAAGCAGGCAGAAAAACATGAAAAGGCAAGACTGGCCTAGACTCCCAGCCTCCATCTTTCTCTGGTGCTGGATGTGTACTGCCCTTGAATATCGGACTCCAGGCTCTTCAGTTTTGGGACTTGGACTGGCTCTCCTTGCTCCTCAGCTTGTAGTGGACTGGCTCTCCTTGTTCCTCAGCTTGTAGACAGCCTATTGTGGGATTTTGTGATTGTATAAGGTAATACTTAATAAACTCTCCTTTATATATAAACTCCTGTATATTATGTATTACACACACACACACGCTCGCTATTAGTCCTGTCTCTCTAGAGAACCTTAATACAGATATATATTTCCTTTTTTGATTTTTTAAAATAAAAATGGGGGTCACAGACATTTCACAAGGATGCTATAAGCACATCTGTCTTATTCTTTTAATAACCTGCATGATATATCATATTATGGAAGCACAAGCCTTCTGCTGATGGTTTTCCTACTGGCTCTCAAGTATTGACACTACAACTAATGTGCAGTAGGACATTTTCAGAGTAATTATTTTAAGTTTTAAGATATGTAGTACTAAAAATGGCTAAGTATCCTAAAAAGATAAAATTTATGTAAAACAGGATAATTTTTTCTGTGGGACTGTTCTTCAGACATTTATCTCTCTCTGTCGATGAGCATGTTTGTTTAAATCTTATTGTAAGTTCTTCTGAAAGCATAAATGCAAGATGCTTATTCCTTATTAACCATTATTTATGAAAGAATAATGTTTTGAAATACTTCTAAGATTGAGTTCCTAAAAAAGCTATGTTGAGCATGGTTTAGTGTTTTGTAAATGCATCTATTTGGAATTAATATTTTTATTTTTCATGTTTTATTCCACTATTTTTCTAAAGTTAGAAGTTATGTTAAGGCTACTATTAGAGAAGAAAGAAAAACCTGAAGAGAAGTTAGATTTTCAGGAATGAAAATGGGGAATGCTAAGCAGTTTAGTAGCATTTAGTCTGCAACTTTCAAATGTTAAATAGCTCTTCATATTTTATTTCACCACATGACATATATTCAAGTTGGATGAATGTGGCAGATGTTACATTGATACTTAACTGAAAAATTACCCAGTAGCAATTTAGAATTCAGCAGAAATCATCATATTAGTAACTTTTTATTATTTGTATGAATTAGCTCATGCTTCTCTTCCTAAGTGTCATGGCTTCTCTATGATTGAGGCTCTGTCTATAGCTATTCTTTAATTGGCCATTTAATCAAAATTTAAGCTGTTATTCCTGACCTTTCATGGATTATTTGACTATAAACAATGCTATTTTATCTTTTCCTTTTTAAAATCATATCAATTTAAGGCACTTAGGCTTAAATTAAGGGAGACATATTTGGACTGATAGAAATGGACTAGACATTTATATGTGGAAATTGGCTATACTTCTAACATTCATTTATTTCTGTATCTGGCCTAAATGTGGAAACGGATGTAGGAGTAATTATCCCAAATGATTTAAAAAGTTGGATTTTATTGGAACAGTGTCTGAGAAACCTGGAGAAGGCAATGCAATTGACATTGATTGACATAATCCCCACTTTGAAAATAACCAGCCAATCTACTTAACAGCAATTACAAAAGGAATACTGTTTAAATCCTGTATTTTGTCAAGGACATCCAATTTTATTATTGTAAACTTTAAAAATAAATGTTCTTTTAGAAAATGGAAAACAAGCATAATAAAATATGGCAACTTCACCAGAGGAAAACTATAGTCACTAAATTTGGACATATACTAGAACATTTTTCTGGACTAAATAAACTCTCTTAAACTTGACAAAGGGTAGGGTGAGAGCATATAGACATATTGAGAAAACATGCTAGCAAAATCATTTACAATATTTAAAAAAACTCAATATACCAATAATAAATTTTTAAAATTTAGTCATTAATAGGCTTATATATGGATTTCCATAAGCCTCAGACTTAATCCTCTACATACTTGAAAACAATAATGCTAAACTTCTTAGCAATAGTTTTATCTTATGCTACTTGCTTCTAATACTTATTTGAACACTGATTTTTCAACATACTTCTGCTGTTTTTAATCATCCAACAAATAATTATAAATATGTATTATGTGCTTACTCCTATATGCTGTATACTTGCAGCACTCAAGCTAGATTTATGTTTTGCTAGGGGGCAGTAAATGAAGAATTTCAATTCAATATTAATTGAAGCTCAACAAAATACTTGTTGAGTTTTTTTTAAATTTAAAAGGTGTGACTGTTCTGCCCATCTACTAATACCTTACTAATCAATTTCTACCCTGTTAAAAATCACATACTCTTTTTGACCTGCAGTTGCATCATGTAAAAATTTTAGAACACTTAAAATCAAATGGTAGGCCGAGCTGATGTTGGAAAGCATTCTTTCTTTATAAATATATGGAATTACAGGAAACTTATTACAATTTTATAGCTGTATAAAATCACATAGCTGAGTTGCAAAACAAGAAAGTCACATCTCCAGGAGCTGGAAATAAAGTGGGTACAAGCAACGGCAAGTGGGAAATGAAGCTGTGTGGTCCATTACAGTAAATGCTTTAGAGGCTAGGACTTTGATGGAAACACAGAAACAGGATTTAAAGTTCCACACCATGTACTAGAGGGGCCATTCCTCAGCCCTTTGCACAAAACCAGGAACGGCAAACACACATCCCATTGGAAACTCTCATCCTTTTTATCTCAGGAAAGGTTATAAATTATGGTCACTCATCCTGGACCATGCATGGAAATACTGCTATCAAGAAGCCTTCAATGTTTATGATCTTTTTGGAACCCCTCAGCCAAAAAACTAGGTAAAATATGCTCTGTAACTATGAATACTGTATCTCTTAACAAAGCAAACATTAAAACTATCCGAAAGAAAATACAGTATCTCTAAAAAAGACGGATTACCACAGGGACTTGCTCTTTCACTCATGAATGAGAAACTACTATGGGTCTTGCCCTCTTGACAAAACAACTAGGAAACAGGAAAAATAGCTGAAGAAACTATTTTCAGAAATCGTTTAACAGGAAAAATAGGACTAGGTTTCCTAACAGAAGGGGAGCATGTAAAATGAAATCTATGGTTGTCCTTAGCTTTCTGCCTAGAAGAATTTCTAGAATGCAGTGAAGGGAGGAGAAATACAAACAAAGCCCTATGGTCTTAATGGGTTAAAAAACCAAAATGAGATCAAGAAGCTGAGGTGGTTAGAATTTGCTAGGCAGATTTCCAGGGAAGAGGTTGCTATGCGTAAAAAGTGCTCCAGAAATCTGTATAAGGTCCCCTTGAGTCTTTGGCGGAATACAATCTGTGAATATAAAGGTATAACTCTATTAAGTCAGATAAAGTAAAACTAGCTGGGAAAGGAAAATTAATGGAGAACCAGAAGCTGAATAGTTCCCAGAACTTACACAGGGCTAGGAATTATTTGAGTTCCTACCAGCCAGAGTGGAGAGATCTCACTGAGTACATGGTGCAGTCAGTAGAAATCCCAGAAAGGTCATGCTGTAGTAGTGGGTGCTAAGTTAGCTCAGTATAAAGGTAATTATGGACTCAGTGTAAAGGTAATTATCTTAAAAAAGCTTTAAAACATGCCTGAAAAATATGTTGATCTGCAAGAAATTTATATGCCTTCCAGAACAAAGTCCAACATTACTTAAATAAAAGTCAGCACTTACCAACATAAAATTCATGTCTGACATTCAAAGAGAATTATTAAACATTTGAAGAAAGTAGGAAAATGTGATTCTTAATCAAGAGAAAAATCTGTCAATAAAAACACACATAAATGAGAATAATCATGGAATTAGCTGCCAAGGCTTTAAAACTATTTTATACATAGACACATACAGAATATGTATATATAGGCATTTAATATTCTTGATGATTTTAAGAAAAATATAAACATAATGAGAGAAAAATCAAATAGAACTTCTAGAGATGAAAGTTTTAAGGAATAACCCGCAGATTAAACACTGAAGAAGCAAAGATTAATGATTTTGAAAAGTTATATAAATATTAAAAATGCAACAAAAATGAGTGAAAAGAAAAATGAACAGAGTCTCAGTGAACTATGGGAAAGCCGCCACATGCATGCACGTGCACACACACACACAGACAGACACACACACACACACACACACACACACACTTGGAGTCCCAGAAAAAGAGGAGAAAAAATATGTAAATACATAGTGGCCAAAATGTTTTCAAAAATGGTGGAAACTAAATGCCCACAGATATAAGAAGCTTGAAGAAACTCAAGCAGGATAAACTCAAAGATGCTTATACCAAAACATATTATAAATTGTCCAAAAGCAGTAATAAAGAGAAAATATTAAAGACCAGAAGAAAAAATAAAGACACATTTATTCACAGAGAAACTAAGAAAAGAATGACTATTTGATTCTCACTAGAAACTGATCAAGCCAAGTTACACTGAAATTACAAATAAGTGTTAAGGGTGGGGAATCAGGATGTAGAATTTTATATCTAGTAAAAAGATTTTGTTTTATAAAGGAAGGTGAAATAAATAATTTTTAGACAAAAATAAAGCTTAGAATTTTCACTGCCAGAGGAACTTCTTCATAGGATATATTCTAGTAAGTTTTTCAGTCAGAAACTGGCATGATATGGAATCTTGGATCTACACAAAACTTGAGAGTACTTGGAATGGAAAACAGGTCTAAAGCATGTCTAAAACATAATAGTAGGTTTTGTAACATTGGCAGAAGTAAAATGGACACAAAGCTAAAAAGCAAAATGGCAATACCACAAAGTACAGAAGGGAGAAATGGAAGTATACTATAAGTTTCTTGTATGGGAAGCAGTATAATATTATCTGAAGATACACTGTGATAAATTAAAGATGCATATTGATAACAGAATAAACACTAAGAAATCATAGAGGTAGACAAAATAACAGGTTAACTATAAAAATAAAGTGGAATTATAGTAAAATACTCAATCCTCTTCAAACAGGTAAAAAGGAATAAGAACAAATTGGAGAAACAAAAAATAAAAAGGAAGATGGTAGATTTAAACCATATTGAGAATTGCATTAAATATAAATGTTTAAATACTTCATGAGACAAAGAACATCTCACAAGGGGAAACAAAGAGTTTTGAGAATCAAAATGAAATTTCAGCATATAAAAATGGAGCATTTCTAAAATGTGAATTTGAGAAAAATGTATGGATTTAAATGATTGTATTAATAAAAGGAAATGTCAAAAATGACTGATTTAAATTTGTATTAAGAAATCACAAAAAGAAGAGGGTATAGCAGACAAGGTGACAGATAGGAGACAGGGCTAATGTGCAGCTCCCACTTGGACAGACAGAACAGCATATGGAGAATCACGCTATGACCTTTTGTTCCAAGAAACATTGCAAGAATGTACCAGGAAAACCAAAATAATTCACAGATTCTTTGAAAGAATTGGCACACCACTGCAAATTCTGCAAAGCAGGTAAAAAAAAAATTGAGTTTCCAAAGTGTGAGAGGGGAAAACCTGCCTCTGAACACACAGATCCCCTGGGGAATCTGAAAATTCAGATCATGGGAGAAGGATTTAACCTTACCTAGAACTGAAACAGATTTAGGGAGTTGTGCAAGATAGAAAAGTAAAAATACTAATGGGAAGTGCCTGACAATCACTCCCAGTCTCCAGCTCAAGTACAGGGAAGCCATCCCTGACTATATTTCACGGAGGATATCCAGGAAGGCAGCCAGTGGAATTGGGGAGGGATCACAGGGCAAAGGAAGCTTCCAACTGAAATTGTTAGTATTTTCAACTGGGCACAATTTTCTTGAGTGAAATCGAGAAGATGAGCAGGAGCTGTTATTTTACCTCTTGCTATTGGCTATCCCCTACTTCCCTGGTGAACTATATGATACAGCAGAGGTGGCCAAGCTCCCCTCTGAAACATAATCCCATTGACCTGAGAACTACCTTCCATTCCCTACAGTGGCCATGGCAAGCCCTACCCAAGAAGAGTCTGAGCCCAGACTTGCTTAACCATGTCTCCACCTGGTAGTATTTCTTACCCAGGTAGCCAAACACAAAAGACATAAACTCTTGGGAGTTTTATGATCCCACCCATCACATTAGAAACCAACATACCTCCCCTGGACAACTTCGGGCAAGCTTAGATACCTCTACTACTAATGCAGCTGGTGCTCTCCTGAAAGCACCACTCCTTGGCTGGAGGCCAACCAACTCAAGCCATTACAGGAACTCATGACAGAGTAATGCTGATCCTAGTAAGGAGGAGACAACACCTAATTCCACTGCCTGCAACATACTAGCTAAACGGAGGTCCTGAGTGTGTCTATATGAAAACTTCACTGTTAACATAACACACATTTAAGCCAGAATAGAAAATGTATCTACAACCAAGGACTCTCACAGTCTATTTCATGTCCCTGCCACCTCTACCAGAGCAGGTACTGGTATCTATGGTTGGGAGACATGAAGATGGATCACATCATAGGACTGTTTGCAGACATTCCCTAGCAATAGCCTGGAGGCCAGCAGCCCCTCTGGGTGACTAGACCCAGAAGAATGATAACATTCTCTGCAGTCCAGCTCTCAGGAAGCCCCATCAGTATAGGAAGGGGGAGAATACCACATCAAAGGATCACCCCATGTGACAAGAGAATCTGAACATCAAGCATTAAGTTTGAGACCTCTCCACAGAAATAGTGTACCCAAATGAGAAGGAAACAGAAAAATAATTCTGGTAATATGATAAAACAGGGTTCTATTAGTATACCCTCAAAAGATTACACCAGCTCCCCAGCAATGGGTGTGAACCAAGAAGAAATCTCAGAATTGCCAGATAAAGAATTCAGGTTGATTATTAAGATACTCAAGGAAATAGCAAAGAAAGTGAAATCAATTCAAGGGAATTTTTAAAAAATAGAGGTTAGGAAGAAAAATTCCCCAGAGAAATAAATATCATGAAGAAAAAGCAATCACAATTTCTGGACATGAAAGATACAGTTAGAGAAATGCAAAACACACTGAAAAGTTTCAACAGTAGAATAGAACAAGTAGAAGAAAATATGTCAGAGCTTGAAAAAAAGGCTTTCAATTTAACCCAATCTGACAAAGACAAAGATAAAAGAATATTTTAAAAATGAACACATAATTTGAGATTAGGTTAAACAGCCAAGCCTGAGAATAATTGATGTTCCTGAGAAAAAAGAGAAATTTAAAAGTTTGGAAAACTTATTTGAGGGAATAATTGAGGAAAACCTCCCTGGCCTTGCTATAGATCTAGACATCCAAATGAAAGAAGCTCAAAGAACACCCAGGAAATTCATCACAAAAAGATAATCACGTAGGCACATAGTCATGAGGTTATCTAAAGTCAAGATGAACAAAGAATCTTAAGAGCTGTAAGACAAAAAGCAGCTGATAACCTATAATAAAAAACCTATCAGATAAACAGCAGATTTCTCAGCAGAAACTTTAAAAGCCAGAAGGAATTGAGGTCCCATCTTTACTCTCCTGAAACAAAACAATTACCAGCAAGGAACTTTGTATCTGGCAAAATTAAGCTTCACAAATGAAGGAGAGATAAAGTCTTTTTCAGACAAACAAATGCTGAGAGAATTTGCCACTATCAAGCCAGCACTATGGTCATAAAAGCCATCTATGATAAACCCATGACCAATATTATATGGAATGGGGAAATGTTGAAAGGAGTTCTAAATCTTTTTTTTAAACAGAGTCTCACTTTGTTGCCCTGGCTGGAGTGCAGCAGAGCAATCTTGGCTCACTGTAACCTTTGCCTTCCCAGGTTTAAGTGATTCTACTGCCTCAGCCTCCTGAGTAGCTGGAACTATGGTGCACACCACCATGCCCAGCTAAATTTTGTATTTTTAGTAGAGACAGGGTTTCACCATGTTGGCCAGGCTGGTCTCAAATTCCTGACCTTAAGTGATCCACCTGTCTTGGCCTCCCAAAGTGCTGGGATTACAGACGTGAGCCACTGCACCAGCCAACTTCTAACTCTTGAAACAAAACCTGGAAATATACCAAAATAGAACCTCCTTAAAGCATAAATCTCACAGAGCCTATAAAACAATAACACATTGAAAAAAATGTATTAATGCAACAACTTGCCTAATGAATAGAACAATACCTCACATCTCAATACTAATGTTAAATATAAATGGCCTAAATGTCCCACTTAAAAGATACAGAATGGATAAAAATCAACTAAGTATCTGTTGTCATCAAGAGACTCAGGTAAAATATAAGTACTCATGTAAACTTAAGGTAAAGGGGTGGAGAAAGGTATTCCATTAAAATGGTAACCAGATGCAAGCAGGAATAGATATTCTATTCTTATATCAAAAAACAACAAAACGAAAAACAAAACAGACTTTAAAGCAACAACAGAAAAAAAAGAAAAAAAAAACAAAAACAAGGAGGGATATTATGTAATGATAAAAGGATTAGTCTAACAGGAAAATATCACAATCCTAAATGTATAATGCACCTAACACTGGTGCTCCCAAATTTATAAAACAATTACTACTAGACCTAAGAAATAATAGATGACAGCACAGTAATAGTGGGTAACTTCAACACTCCACTGACAGCACTAGATCAATCATCAAAACAGAAAGTCAACAAAGAAACAAAGGACTTAAACTATACCCTAGAAAATATGGACTTAACAGATATTTACAGAACATTCTACTCAACAACTGCAGCATACACATTCTTTTCTTCAGCACACGAAACATTCTCCAAGATAGATCATATGATAGGTCACTAAACAAGTCTCAATAAATTTAAGAAAATCAAAATTATATCAAATATCCTCTCAGACCTAGTGGAATAAAACTGGAAATTAACTCCAAAAGGAACCCTCAAAACTATACAAATACATGGAAATTAAATAATTTGCTCTTGAATAATATTTGGGTAAACAATGAAATCAATATGGAAATTAAAAAATTCTTTGGGTTGAACAATAAAAGTGACAGAATGTATCAAAACCTCTGGAATACAGCAAAAGCTGTGTTAAAAGGAAAGTTTATAGCATTAAATCCCCACATCAAAGAGTCTGAAACAGTGCAAAGAGACCTTCTCAACCTCAAGCTCACACTTTAAGGAACTAGAGAAACAAGAACAAACCAAACCCAAACCCAAAACAGTAGAAAAGAAGAAATAGCAACGATCAGAGAATAACTAAATGAAATGGAAACAAATACAAAAACAAAAGGCAAATACAAAAGACAAATGAAACAAAAATCTATTTCTTTGAAAAGATAAGCAAAATTGAGATTAACAAAGAAAAGGAGAAGATCCAAGAAAGCTCAATTATTAATGAAATGGGAGATATTACAACTGATATCACAGAAATACAAAAGATTGTTCAAAGCTACTAAAAATACCTTTACATACTGAAACTAGAGAATCTAGAGGAGATGGATAAATTCCTTGAAAGATATGACTTTCATAAATTAGGAAGAAATAGAAGCTCTGAACAGACCAATAACAAGTAGCAAGATTGAAACAATAATTTAAAAACTTCTAACAAAAAACGTCCAGGACCAGGTGGATTCATGGCTGAGTTTTATCCAACATTCGAAGGAGAAATGGTACCAATCTTACTGAAACTATTCCAGAAGATAGACAACAAGGCAATCCTCCCCAAGTAATTCTATGAAGCCAGTATCACACTAATACCAAAACCAGGAAAGGACATAACAAAAAAAGAAAACTACAGACCAATACCCTGATGAACACAGATCCAAAACTCCTCAAAAGCATACTAGCTAACTTAATCCAACAGCATATCAAACAGATAATACACCATGATCAAGTGGGTTTTACCATCATTTAACATTTAACATTTATCAACATTTAACAATAAATGTTAAACCAACCTGGTATAAAGGCACGGTTTAACAATAAATGTGATACATCACATAAATATAATTAGAAACAAAAATCATATGATCATCTCAATAGATGCACAAAAAGCATTTGACAATATCTAGCCTCCTTTATGATTGAAACCCTCAGCAAAATTGGCATAGAAGGGACACACCTCAAGGTCATAAAAGCCACTATGACAAACCCATGGTCAATATTATATGGAATGGGGAAATGTTGAAAACATTTGCCTTGAGAACTGGAACAAGACAAGGCTGCCCACTTTCACCACCTGTATTCAACACAGTACTGGAAGTCCTAGACAGAGAGCCTGACAAGAAAGACAAATCAAGTGCATCCAAATCAGTAAAGGGGAAGTCAAGCTGTTGCTTTTTACTGATGATATGATCGTATACCTAGAAATCCCTACAAACTCAATGAAAAAGCTCCTATATCTGAAAAATGAATTCAGCAAAGTATCAGGATACAAAATTAATGTAAACAAATTAGTAGCACTGCTATGCATCAACAACAACCAAGCTGAGAAAAAAATCAAGAACTCAATCCTCTTTTACAACAGCTGCAAAACAAACAAACAAGCAAACAAAAACAACTTAGAAGAAGCCAACTGGGAAGGGGAGGGGCCAGTATGGCAGAGTAGAAACAGCTCTAGTCTGCAGCTCCCACGGAGAGGAACGTAAACAGTGAGTGAATTCTGCATTTCTAACTGAGTTACTGAGATTCTCTCATTGGGACTAAGTGGTTGATGCAACCCACAGAGTGCAAGGAAAAGCAGGGTAGGGTGATGGTTTACTCAGGAGCTTCACAGGGCAAAGGGACCTTCCTCTCCCAGCTAAGGGAGGCAGTGAAGGATTGTGCTATCCACCCGGAGAACTATGCTTTTCCCATGGAGTTTTGCAATCCATGGATTAGGAGATTCCCTCATGTTCCCATACCACCAGGGCCCTGGGCCCCAAGTACAAAGCTGTGCAGACTGATGGCAGCTTCTAGGGTAGGCAGCCACTTGGGCAGGCATGGAGCTGTAGTTTTTGCATACTCCAGCAGCTCCTGAAACTCTGGTGAGGCAGGAGATCCACCTACTCCTGGGAAAGAAGGCTGAAGCCAGGGTGCCAAGCAGCCTCACTTAGCTGGTCCTACTCCCACAGAACCCTGCAAGCTAAGACCCACTGGCTTGGAATTCCTGCTGGCCAGCACAGCAGCCTGGAGTCTGCCTAAAATGACCAAGTTCCCAGAGGGAGGGATGACCGCCATTACTGTGGATCTAGTCAGTGGCTTTCCCTTGCTAGTGCTAGGGAGACTATGAGATTTGGACTGGGTAGAATTTCCCACAGTGCAGTGCTACAGCTGTGGTAAATCATGCCCAGACTGCTTCTTCAAGTGGGAACCAGATCCATCTCTTCTCACTGGGCAGGGCCTTTCTGCAGGATTTCCAGCAACTCCAGTTAGGGGTTTACAGACAGAACAAAATTTATTTCCTGCCTGCTGGCTCTGAAGAGTCCAAGCAATCTGAACGAGGAGGATTCCCCCTTAGGCAGTGAACCCACGCCACTAAGGGGCAGCCAGACTGCCTCCTTAAGTGGATCCCTGATACTGTGCCTTCTGACTGGCTGAGATTTTTTAAGAGAGGTCACCAGACACTTCATATAGGAGAGTTCTGGCTGACATCCAAAAGGTCAGTGCCCCTTTGGGATAAAGTTTCCAGAGGAAGGAGCAGGTAGCAATCTTTGCTGTTCTGCAGACTCCACTCCACTGGTGATACCCAGGCAAATAGGGTCTGGAGTGAACCTTCAGCAAACTGCAGTAGACCTGCAGAAGAGGGGGCTGTTAAAAGAAAAACAAACAGAAAGCAACCACAGCAACACTACCAAGAAAAAAGACCCCACATAAACCACATCCAAAGGTCAACAGGCTCAAAGATCAAAGGTAGATAAATCTGCAAAGATGAGGAAAAACCAATGCAAAAACACTGAAAATTCCAAAAGCCAGAACGCCTCTTCTTCTCCAAATGATGACAACACCTCTCCAGCAAGGGTACAGAACAGGGCTGAAGTTGAGATGGATGAATTGACAGAAGTAGGCTTCAGAAAGCGAGTAATACTAAACTTCACTGAGCTAAAGGATTATGTTCTAACCCAATGCAAAGAAGCTAAGATTACAGGAGCTGTTAACTAGAATAACCAATTTAGAGAGGAACATAAATGACCTGATGGAGCTGAAAAGCACAGCGCAAGAACCTCATGGTACAAATGCAAGTATCAATAGCTGAATCAAACAAGTGGAAGAGAGAATTTCAGAGCTTGAAGACTATCTTGCTGAAATAGGGCAAACAGACAAGATTAGAGAGAAAAGAATGAAAAGGAATGAACAAAACATACGAGAACTATGGGACTACGTAAAAAGACCAAATCTATGACTGATTGGAGTACCTGAAAGAGACAGGGAGAATGGAACCAAGTTGGAGAACACACTTCAGAAATCATCCAGAAGAACTTTTCTAACTTAGCAAAACAGGCCAACATTCAAATCCAGGAAACACAGAAAACCCCAATAAGATACTCCATGAGAAGAACAGCACCAAGACACATAATTGTCAGATTCTCTAAGGTTGAAATGAAGGAAAAAATATTATGGGCAGCCAGAGAGAAAGACAAGTTTACCTACAAAGAGAAGCCCATCAGACTAACAACAGACCTCTCAGTGGAAACCCTATAAGCCTGAAGAGATTGGGGGCCAATATTCAATGTCTTAAAGAAAAGACTTTCAAACCCAGAATTTTATATCCAGCTGAACTAAGCTTCATTAGAGAAGGAAAAATAAAATCCTTTTCAGACAAGCAAATACTGAGGGATTATTACCATCAAGCCTGCCTTGCCAGAGCTCCTGAAGGAATCACTAAACATGGAAAGGAAAAACTGTTACCAGCCACTAAAAAAATACACTAAAGTACATTGACTAATGACACCATAAAGCAACTACATTAACAAGTGTGCAAAATTAACTAGCCAGCATCATGACAAACAAATTTACACATAATAACATTAACTATAAATTTAAATGTGCTTAACTCCCCAATTAAAAGACACAGAATGGAAAGCTGGATATAAAAGACAATACCCATCAGTGTGCTGTATTCAAGAGACACATTTGACATGCAAAGACACACATAGTCTCAATATAAAGGGATGAAGGAAAAATTACCAAGTCAATGGAAAGCAAGGATTACAATTCTGGTTTCTGGCAAAAGAGACTTTAAGCCAACAAATGTCAAAAAAGACAAAGGAGGGGAGAGAGATCCAAGATGGCCGATTAACAACAGCTCAGGATTGTAGCTCCCAGTGAAAGCGCAGAGAGCGAGTGGACGCCGCACTTTCAGACGAATTTTTGTTGCCCACAGACTAGGAGATTCCCGGCGGAGG
>CAUYLG010032258.1:0-11996 GCA_963573385.1 Cacajao melanocephalus
AGTACTGAGATCGCAGGTGTGAGCCACCGCACCCGGATGAGAAGCATTTCTTAATGAAAAGGACAGCTGTATAGTTGGTGAATAGGGCATAAAGAGGAGGAATTTCTGTCACTCCAGTCCCCAGCCTTTTTTAAAAAAAAATTTTAAATTTTCAGTAGTTTTTTTGGGGAACAGGTGGTATTTGGTTACATGGATAAGTTCTTTAGTGGTGATTTCTGAGATTTTGGTGCACCCGTCACCTGAGCCGTGTACACTGTACCGAATGTGTAGTCTTTTATCCCTCATCCCCTTTCCACCCTTCCCCCCAGTCCCCAAACTCAATTGAATCATTCTTATGGGCTTCTAAGATGTCAAAACATCACGATATACATGCTATACAGACAATAAAATATATATTGTTATGTATTGTATATATAACAATGCGTATTTTAAATGCATATTTCTCTCTTCTGAGCCCCACCCCGTATCTTCCACTTCAAAGTCAGTGTGAGTCCTGTGGGAGTCCCTTCTTATTTCTGACCCCAGAGCACGTCTCAAGCCACCTTAGGGAAGAGGAAAGTTGGGACTTAAACTGGTCCTCGATGTCCCTCCGTGTTCAGTGGCCCACAGGTGAGGGACTGCTGCCATTCACTGAAGTTAGGACGGGAGGCCAGCCTCCCCAGACAAACACGGTGCCCCCAAAAAGGATGGAAAGTCCTTTAATCAATCCCCCAGTGGCTGTCAGGAAGCTGAAAGGGGAGGCGGCAGGAGCGGATGAGCCGCGTCCCTGACTTACTAAACCTGTACCGCACTGTTCTCTCCTTCTGTACTAGGGCCCTGAGGTCCCCGAGGTCCCACAGCTGACTCAGCTAATCTGAAGTGGCGTGCAGCCGTCTGTGTTTCTTTCAGGGATTCAGGTGACTCTAATACGTGAGCGTGAAACACTAGCTAAGCCCTCAGCGCTGTGCTAGGCGGCCCTCGCCTATACCCTAAGCATTCCCACTTCTGTCTTCTCCCTTTGGTGTCCCCAGCCTCTTCCTTTCCTTTGGACATACTACCACTCACTCCTGCAGAAATAGCTCAGGACCACGTGCTCAATTCCACGACCGGTGGATTCTCCGTGGCCACCGGCCTCCTTGCAGTTTCCGTTGACGCCATCAGGGGCAGCAGCGAGCGCGGTCTCAGTGAAGGAGGCCTCCAGCTTGGCGGGGTTTGGGGGGTGGGGGCGTAGCTGGAAAGGGTATGGATAAGGGTGGGTTCTGATGCTGTTTTCTCTAAAATAAGTTCTGAAAGTATATACCTGAGCTTTGTGAGGATTCATTTACTCTTCCCTGTCTGTTGTATTACAGTTCCTTTGCTTTGACTTGGGAAAATGAATAACCCTATGTGACTTTCTTTGCTTCCCTCCAACCCTTGGGTGGGGGATGGTGGACAGGCCACAGTAAACTCAAGTGAATTCATCACTTTCCGTTCCTGCCAAAGGTCTGGAGCTGAGTCTCGTCTCTGGCTTTGGCCTATAGACACTGTCCTTCTGATCTGAGGGTGAAAAGGGAATTCAATTTAAGAGTATTTCATCTCCTAAACAATCTAGAAGGGATGTATTAGTTTAAAAATCATTCAGCGTTTGAGAAACACTTTCCACATATATTCAATGCGTATTCTCTCTCTCTGCATATGCCATGATTTTTTCACTTCCATTATATTGGGAAAATTTGCCCCATGTCATTAAATGTTTTTGGAAAAGATGATTGTCCATGATGACACATATTTTGCAAATTTTATGTACCATCGTTTTTTAACCATTTCTCTATTGCTGGACATTTAGTTTGTTTCCGATTTTTATTCTTATCAATAACTGCTATAAGTGTTCTCATATGAAATCTCCGGCCCTCTCATGTAGCATGTGAACACTGGGAGTCCCGTATTTCATCCTTTTGGAGTCCTCTCAGTGTTAAGAGCAGAAGTGCTTTCACATGTGGCACTTAATTAAAACTTGTTAACTTCACTCATCGCCTAGATCAGCTGGCATTGGGGCCCTATAAAACCTGTCTCTTTAATATTAAGCCAAATGAAATCACAAGAGTATGCCAAATCCAATTAGCATCTATCACGACCTGTTCACTCTATAAACAGGCATTTCATGTTTTTGATACATTCAACTTCTGAAATTTTATTAGCAGAAACCATTAAGGCAAACAATGAAAACACAAGTAATAATCTCTTAAAAAACACTTTGCAATGACTGCATCATACATATTTATTTATAGCTGCAGCAACAGAATCTCGTATTCAGATGGTGTCCTTGCCAAATGAACTGTGTAACAAATCCCAGGCAGTACTTAGCTTAACTTTCCTTCCAGGTGATTTATCTGATACACATCACTGTGTGCAAATCATAGCATGAAGTCCAAATTTCATGACACAGACGTGTACAGTTACATGAATGACGGTAATGTTCCAGTGACTGATATAAACATCAACTGTTAATTAATTCACTAAGAGAAATACAAAGTCAAGGCAAAAGAGACTATTTCCCAAAACGACCTGACTACTGCCTTTGGGCAAAAGGAAGATCTTTTGGAAATCAGCTTTTAAAGACTTCCGTTTTACTATTGCCCTGAAGCAAGCTGAACTTAAAATGGGACTTTAGTATCTTTCCAATCCTGGGCCCAGCATTGCCTGTGGAATACAGGTTAACTTCACCAAGATTCAGATGAATCCATTACTTCTCATTCCCACAAAACGTCTGGAGCTGAGTCTAGTCTCTGGTTTTGGTTTATTGACACTGTCATTTTGATCTGAGGGTGAAAAGGGATTCAATCTAAGAGTATGTCATTTCTTAGACAATCTAGAAGAGATATATTAGTTTAAAAGTCATTCATTGTTTGAGGAAACACTTTCCACATATTTTCCATGCATTGTGTGTGTGCGTGTGTGTGTGTGTGTGTATGCACGTGCGCACAGACTACCTTTTAGGATTTTACTGTATGTTATATAACTTTACTTTGCAACTTTTACTTTCCTGAAAGTGCCTGGATAAGTAATGTGTAAAGTGTAAGGCAAAGTTGTTTCCGTTCTATCTTGAGCAGTTCAAAAAACAACCTTCAGGTCACCTTCCCTGTGATGTGCAGATTGGCTTGGTGTGCACTCCAGAGGTGCCAATTATTCTTTCTCCGCTTACTCCTCTCTATGAGAGGACTCACAGCACTGGAAGAGGCAGTCCAATCACCAGGTGATCCCTGCCCCTTAACTTAGCCAGCATATCAGAAGCCAGAGCCAAGATGAGTCATTAGATTTTCTGCCATGAGGAGTTGGAATTGTGACTCAGTAATTGAGTCTGTTAGCTGTATGGGTTTCTCTTTCTTGTGTTTCTCAAATAGCCTCAAGCCCTTCAGCCTCCTGGGCCATGTGTTCCTTGAATATCCAAACAAAATGTCTTGGGCCATGTCTTCCTTGAATATCCAAATAAAATGTCTTAAGTCCTGTGGTGGAGACAAATACTATGTGTTAAACCCAATTTCATTTCTTTTTCCTCTTCCTGGGCACACAGGAGGACAACATTTCCCAGCTTCCCTTGCAGTTAAGTTGTTCCGTGGGCTGTCAGGTGCTAAGTAGAGAGGCAATGGCCAGGAAGAGGAGGCAGGAGTCTCTTCTTGTGCAAGAGCTGGCAATTAAAGAGGAGAAGAGTAGAATGGTGTTGGTAAGGTCAGATGGAGGCTTTTCCTTTTAAGGAAGGCTTGTGCATATGATGGAGCAGGGAGTGGGCCTCTGGTGCTGAAGAGAGGAAATGTGGTAGAAATGGATGGGTCAAAGGGTGAGCTTAAAACAAGATGGGCACGTCAAGGCAGGGAAAAGGAGTTACTGAGGGGCCTTATCCAGAGGTCTAGCCTTCTCCCCTGGAGTCAGGACCACCTGCTGAGGGCAGGGAAGGAGACCCGTTGGGAAAAGAGAAGCTCTGAAACTGCCCTCTGGGCAAGTTCGTGGAGCTGGACAGCATGGATCTGTAGTAAGCCAGACATGAAGAGTTTTGTGCCAACCCTGTGGAGTGTGGTGTATTTGGAGAAAGAGCAGAGAAGGCTGTCTGTGGGAATTACCAGGAGTCAGAAGCCGATGTTAGTCTAACATTATCACTGGCCTAAAGAACAGACGATAGGGAGAAAAATGTTATTCTTCTAGGCCCATGTTTATTCACTGTTTCTTCTTACCAATACCCCAGTGTCTTTAAGTACTGAAATGTTCCATTTCTACAGAATATCTCTTCTCATCTATAGGAATAAAAAGGATGTTCATTTTTAAATTTTTATTTTATTTATTTATTTTTAACTTTTTATTTTTGAGATGGAGTCTCGCTCTGTCACCAGGCTGGAGTGTGGTGGCGCGATCTCGGCTCACTGCAACTTCCACCTCCCAGATTCAAGCAATTCTCCTGCCTCAGCCTCCCGAGTAGCTGGGACTACAGGCGCACACCACCACACCAAGCTAATTTTTGTATTTTTTAGTAGATACGGGGTTTCACCATGTTGGCCAGGATGGTCTCAATCTCTTGACCTCGTGATCTGCCCACCTCGGCCTCCCAAAGTGCTGGGATTACAGGCGTGAGCCACTGCGCCCAGCCTATTTATTTATTTTTTTTACTGTTTCTTGCGGAGCAGGGCTAGTGTGCCTGGCCCACATAGGCAGTGTGCCTAGTCAGCCAGATGTTCATTTAAAAAAAAAATTAGGTGCTCATTACTAAACAGAACAAAATCAATCTTTTTTATTTTTAAGAGCCAAAACAATAGTTAACTACTAATTTGAGCTGGGGATCTACTGTCTGGAAAAGTAGTAATTATTAAGTTATTCAAAAAATAAATATAAAAGTAACAGGTTCATTTTTGAAAATTTGTTCAGTACAGAAGAGGTTTTTTTAAAAAATCCATAATCACATCATCCAGAGCAAAACATTTAAAATATTTTGGTGTCTTAAAAAATTAGTATCATTCCAGATACAGTTTTGTACTCAGTGCTTTGTCACACATTATTTTATAAATATTTTTCTGACTCATCAAAGGAGCTTTAAAATATAAATTTACTGACTCTAATATATAGTACCAATTTTTTTTGAACTTTAAGTCTATTTTTGTTTGTTTTTTGAGACAGGATCTTGCTCTGTCACCCAGGCTAGATGGAGTGCAGTGGTGCAATCATAGCTCATTACAACGTCAAATTCCTGGGCTCAAGTGATCTTCCTGTCTCAGCCTCTGAAATAGCTGGGATTACAGGTGCATGCCACCATGCCGGGCTAAATTTTTTTTTTGGTAGAGATGGGGTCTCACTGTGTTGCCCAGGCTGGTCTTGAATGCCTGGCCTCAAGATCCTCTCACCTCAGCCTCCCAAAGTGTCAGGATTACAGGCATGGGCCACCAGTCCTGGCATAAATCTGTTTTCAGATGAAAAATTGAAGGCTGAGAATTGTGGCAATGTATATTCTGATTATTACCTTAGGACTGGTTTCTACAATGGTATCAATAGGGCAAAGAATGTATTTTTCTTTAAAAATAAATGTTCTAAATTATTTTTTGAAATACACATGCATCATTTAAAAATGAAAATTATCTATAAAGCATACACTGACCAGTCTTGTCCTCATCCCATTCACCTTATTATGCCTTGTCCCCTATAGGTAACCATTTTTCTCAGTTTCCTGTTTTTTCTTCCAGTATTTCTCATTTATTTCCCAATGAGAGAAATATCCTGTTTCTCACAACCTTACAAAAACGGAGGATATTTTATACGCTGTTCCATGCCTTCCTTTTTTCACCTTACTATGTATCCCAGAGATCTCACCATATAAGTTTGTAAAGATATTTCCTATTCCTTTTGTCTCCCAGTTGCATGATGTTCCATTGTATGGATGTACCACCATTTATTCCACCAGGAGCCCGGAGTTGTTGTCTTATCTTTTGCTATTACAAACAAAGCTATAACAAATAATCTTGAAATATGTCATTACATATATGTCTGAGAATATCCGCAGAATAGATTTCAAAAAGTTGGATGCAGAGTGGCCCCTCGGATGTGTGGGGCTCCAGGCAAATACTCTTTGCAGGGCCGCTGACCTCCTAGGCAATTTGGCTTTAAACTGTTTTGCAAAATTCTTGAACCCATCTGAAGCACAGTGATTTATCAATGAAGATTTAGTGTAATGGATAGAAAAGAGGTACTTACACATTTGGCTACTGTCCAGTAAGTGCAAATGAAGATTCTTCACGGTGTCCAGGTACCATCTTTTTGTGTTTTTTCTTCACTGTCAAATGTGTTATTCCTGGCTAATTTCATATCTCTCACTGCAAGGAGAATTTACCAATATTGTTACTAGTTGCAATGCCACGGCTCTTCAGAACCTATTTGTATTGAAATGGTACCACGTTGACATCACCACACCGACAGTAGGCAGGGACACCAATTGAAAGGGCCAACTGTGCAGCAGTGGTCTTGAATACCTTTGGAAGAGAAAGGGACAGCCATCCCTAGAGAACGGTCTGACATGTGACCTAGAGCCAGCAGAGAGGGCGGGGAAACCTCCCTGAGTGCAAGTGATGAAGTATGCACAGGATAAAGGGTGACTGCTACCACTGTGTCATACTCCAAAGCTCTAGACCAGAGGCAGTGCTGCAGCCAGAATGCTGACATAAGAGAGCTAAGGCTTGAGCCCAAGGGTTAACTATGGACAGTTAGTGACCCAGAGCTCTGAACTTGCCCTGTGTCTGACAGAGTCATACAAAATCAACATGTCATTTTGGTCAGTAAGTCATCAACTCATCAAATTGCCTTCCTGGAACTACCCCATAGGCGTGAGTCTCTGGTATCTGGTGGACCTCAGACAAGGGGAAAAACAGACACTGGGGCCCACTGCCAGCCTACTGGCCAGTCCCAGGCTTTGGATGGCAACTTACAAAACTGTAAGGTAGGAGCTTCTGCCAACTGGAGACCATACAAGACCAGTTCCAAGTTGGGGCACCCTGCCCAGATGGCACTGCTGACCCCAGTTAGTCTCGGTACTGGGGGAGACTTAGAAACAAGATGTAGAAATTAGGAATTCACTGTAAAGAAGGGCTGAGTGTGTGTGTGTGTGTGTGGCCAGATAGTAACTATTTTAGGCTTTCAGTCTCTATGGTCTTTTTTGAAGCTGCTCATTCTCCTGTGTAGAAGGAGAGCAGCCATAGACCATATGGAAATGAATGGGGCATGGCTGAATTCTAATACGCTTTATTTATCCAGGCAGTAAACTCGATTTGGTCCACTGGCTGAAATTTGCCAAACTTTGCTGTAAATCATGCAGCAAAGGCCCAGCCTTTACTTGCCTGGTAATGGTGGAATTACAGGCTAGGATGACACGTGTGTTTGTAATTTTGTTATATATGGCCAGATTCCCCACTACAGAGCTTTCATCATTGTTCTACCACCAGCAATTTTGTCTCCCTACAGCCTTGCCAAAAGAATTTTATCCAGTTTTGAGTTTTTGCCAGTCTGATAGGTAAGTAGTATCTCAGTGTGATTTTAATTAGCATTTCTTTTGAGTGGTATTAAGGATTTTTTTTCTGTGAACCATCTCTTCTCTGGTTATTTCACTATTGGGTTGTTGGTATTTTTTTCCCTTGATTTATAAAAGTTCTTTATTCGCTAAGGGGATTGACCTTCAATATATATTCTGGTATTCTGTAGTTGTTGGGTAAAGTGTTCTACAGATGTCAGTTAGGTCAAGGTAGAAGAGAATGTTCAAATGCTTGAGATACTTAGTAGTCATTCAAGCAGAGTTGTCTGGGAGTATTTGGAAATACAGATTTGGAACTCAATTGAGAGGCTGGGACTATATAAATTTTGGAATAATCAGTATAGATGATATTTATAACAATAATATGGGTAAGATCACATAGGGAAAGAAAGCAGTTAGACAAGAGATGATAAAACTGAGCCCTAGAGCATTCCAGCATTTAGAGATTCAGAACAAGAGAAGCAACCAGCAAAAGAAACTGATAAGGGGCTTTCAGTAAGGTAAGAAAGAAAGCAAGAGGCAGACTTTTGGAAGCAAAGTAAAGTAAATATTTCAAGAAGGAAGGACATTCTGTTAAATGACTTTAGAGATTCAATAGGGTAAGAATTCTTATTGGAAATTGATCATTGGATTTGGCAATATGGAGGCTATTGGTGACTTTGACAGTGAAAATACATTTTTGGTAAGGAAGTTTAAGAGGAAGACAGTAATTTTGCATGAGAAAGAATCTTGAGTGGCATATTTTTGTCCAAACATCAAATGACTGGTTATTTAAGAAAGAGGAAGTAGAGAACAAAGCAGAAAAGCTAAGCATATCATCGAGTGTCTGAGTAAATCATAAGGTTTGTGAAGAATGAATTTATGCAAGGAATTTTTGTGTGATCATGTTGGTTACAATTAGAAGGGAATCATTTGTAAGTTTTTCTAAGGATTGAGCTTTGATATTAAAAATACACTAACACAAAATTAAACTTTGGTCCCTTATGCTAGAATAGCAAGGTTTTCTTGAATTATTGATCTGCTCTTAGCAAAAATTATAAGAGGTTTAATTTTTAATTCTAAAATCTGTTTCTTTAGCAGCCAATTTCTAAACTATAGACAGTTTCTATTTCTGCCACATTTCTTCCTGACATTCATTTAATATCCCTAGTTTCGGGCTGAAAATGCTGTCTTCATTCAGATTGGTAATTTCATTTATCAGGGTAGAGTTTTCCTCTTGAAGTTTCTTAAATCTGTTTCTCAGTTCAACTTGTGCTCTGTCTTGCCACGTGATTTGCAGGTCACGACATCACTGCCTCCTGTTTTTCTTTCTCTCCTTGAGAAGGACTGAGATGATCTTGCTCTCCTTCAACATTTTTGTCAGTTCCTTAACTTTTTTCTCCAGCTCTAACTCTGTTGTTATAACCTGACACAAAAGTGCTTATCTTGAAGGCCTGGAAAATCAGTGTTTTCTTCTAGTATAACTTGATTCTGTCAGCTTTTCTTAATATGTCTGAATTGTTCCATGTAACCAGGAAACGTCTGATGATGTTACTAAGAGACATATATTCTCCTGCTCAAGGTACTAGTTTTCCTGTTTACATTTCTGTGTAATATGGTATACCTTCACAACCTTGGGCCCACTCTTCCTGTGTCTGATTAAGTTCAAGTACACTTTCATGAGGCTTGACTTCCAGATTATCTAAACAGTCTTCCCATAAGGAGAAGCACTTATACTGGAGGAGGTTTTTCTTTTCGGTAACTGGCCTGAAAAGCAAAATATTTTACATTTTATCAAGAGAATTTCCTGTTGTTGTCTTTATTTTTATTGTTATGTGGAAAAACTGAGCTTTGAAAACTTGTTTTTTTTTTTTTTTTTTTTTTTACATTTATTAAACTTTATTGCTTTTTTATTATTTTATCACTCTGGTTAAATGAATGACTATTATTTCACAGTAACCTGTGATCCTTGTTACGATCAAGTATTTTGAACTTTTTGACATCTTTGGCAGGCTTCTTCAGGATCAACATTCTAAATTAAATCTTTTTGACCTAGAATTAACTTCAGGATTTTCCATTTGGGCCCCTGGAGAGCCTCAAAGGATGTATCTCTCAAATGACTAGGCTTGCTTAGTAAATTGTATGGGAAGTATTGTCAAATGATACGTGATGCTAGGTTTTCTTTCAGTTACATTTATGGGTATGTTATTGATATGAATGTCCCAAAATTGTATAAAACTCTTAGAAATCTAATATCTTGGCCAAGCGTGGTGGCTCACGCCTATAATCCCAGCACTTTGGAAGGCTAAGGTGGGTGGATCACTTGAGGTCAGGAGTTCACAACCAGCCTGACTAATATGGTGAAACCCCGTCTCTACTAAAAATACAAAATATTAGCCAGGTGTGTTGGTGCGTGCACCTGCAATCTCAGTTACTCTGGAGGCTGAGGCAGGAGAATTGCTTGAACCTGGAAGGCAGAGGTTGCAGTAAACCGAAGTCGTGGCATTGCACTCCAGACTGGACAACAAAAACAAAACTCTGTCTCAAAAAAAGAAAAAAGAAATCTATCTTATTGGCCATAATTCTAGTTATTATATTGTATGCCACAAAATAACCAAATTTCCTTATCAATTGCTGATTATAATGAACCGAAGTCAGATTTTTAACCATGCCTATTTTAAGTCTCTGTCATTTAGGGTTCTTGTTTTGATATTTCTCCAAAAGCATTTGCAATTAGTTTCATGAAAAATACTCTAACAAGTACTCTTAAATACAGGTTTCTAATGACTGTAAGATCAAAGGACTAAATAATAATTCTTCAAAACCGTAATGAAGAAACTGATGGGTTCATAAAACAGATAATAAGATAAAGCAAAACAAAAATTAATTACATGAGATTAAGTAACTGATGAAGATGTTTTTATGTTTATTTGGGACATTATTGGTTATTAAAATGTTTTATTTTCCAGATTTAAGGCATTTTTTTTCTTAAGTTATCCATAGTTTATAGAAATTAGATAAAGTATATTGTGTGAACAAAGATGGAAGCATTTGCTTTTCTACCTACTTGATGCCTCTAAAATGTGGAAACTATTCATGGTTATTTGCATAAATTCATTAAAAATCCACTCTCTATAACTGGTTACAATGAAAACACTGGTTATGTTACCAAGGCTTTGACTGAAATAGAGTTGAGAATGTGCACAGAATGCCTGACTTCAAGGGTTCTCAGCCTTACAGTGAATAAAAACTCACTTCCTGGCAGGCTCAGGAACCTTAGGACTGTGGGTAACATCCAAAGTCTTCCTTAGTTTGGTTTCCTAGCCTCAAGAAGTTTTTAAATCTGAGATTCCTGTGTGATCAATGTAGGCAGAACAAGTTACATTTATAAAGAAAAAGCTATAATACATCTGCGATTAGATTGTAGCTCTGTGGATTGTTTTCAGGTTCTTATTTACCTATAGATGTAGGCTAGATCCTGAATTCTTTTATATTCCTCCACTCCAACTTTCTTCCATGGAATTACTATAAACAGAAACTGCTCTGTTCCTCAATCTCCGTAAGCTGAAATGATGAATTTCAAGGAACAAGTCTTGTGCCTGATGTATGGGCCACAAAAAAAGTTCACCAAACTGCCTAATGCCATAACCAGACACATTCAAACTGCAAACAGGATAAGAAATAGACACTGTCGTGCTGTAGACAGCTTTTCTCAAGATATTGGAACAAGACTCTATGACAAGACCCTGACCTCCCTTACTGCTGCTACCTTTTTCACTTGGCAAGATAATGGTGTAATTTAAATTTCATAATCAGTAGCTTCTGCCAGTAACTACACAGAAGCTAATCTAAAAGATTCTTTAGTCCACTTATTGGGTGACTTTGGCATCACCCTTAAGACAACTGGTGCTCACCAGTAATGAGATACTAGATAATAAATGGCTCTATATTGTTTATTGGCTAAATAAGAAAATTTCGGTGCTATTGCAAATATTACGTGCTGTATCTGGAAAAATCTCTCTGGGAAAGTTGAAACCCATATACACAAAATAAAAACATAGGCCACATGGTTACAACAGGTCTTACCTAATTCCCTACGGTCATTTGCTTCATTCAATTAGTTGCCTTTATTTTTTATTTTTATTTTTATTTTTTTTTTAAGAAAGAAAAAGAGAGGAAAGAAAGTGAGAGTGAAAGAAAAAAAAGAATGTACGAGAGAAAGAAAGAGGAAGAGAAAGAGGGAGAGAGAACGGGATTCTTGTTCTATTGCCCAGGCTAGAATGCAGTCTAAAAATGGGTATTAAAAACCTCTATTATGCCAATAATTGTGCTGAACAATGGAGACAGGAAGGAATAAGAGATAAAAATAACAAACAAACAGCCAACCAATATTTTATTTCAACCTGTGAAATGCTACGCAATTGCTGAGGAGTGATTTATTTCCAATGATGCGGTCACTTTTAAAACAGGTGTAATATGATACTGAGAAAAATGTATGTTTTGT
>CAUYLG010032259.1:0-64656 GCA_963573385.1 Cacajao melanocephalus
TGAGTTCAAGTCCTGGATATCCTTGTTAATTTTCTATCTCGTTGATCTGTCTAATATTGACAGTATAATGTTAAAGTCTCCCACTATTACTGTGTGGGAGTCTAAGTCTCTTTGTAAGTCATTAAGAACCTGCCTTATGTATTTGGGTGTTCCTGTATGAGGTGCATATATATTTAGGATCGTTAGCTCTTCTTGTTGCACTGATCGTTTCATTACCATGTAATGTCCCTCTTTGTTTCCTATGGTCTTTGTTGCTTTAAAGTCTGTTTTATCAGAGACGAAAATTGTAGCTTCTGTTTTTTGTTTTGTTTTGTTTTGTTTTGTTTTTTTCTCTCCATTATTTGTTTTTCTAATATAAAAATTTCACCCAGGAAAGTGCAGACTTTTTGTCTTATAGCCAATATAATGCAATTCAAATTTAGAAGGTATCAAGATTCATTCTTTGCAGTAAGGCCTTTGCTATGCAAAGTCCCCTTTATACAATTGAGGAAATATTTGGTTTCTAGAGTAACTGTATCATTAGCTTTGGGACTATTTAATGTCTATATTTCCCAGTATATAAGAGATTTCTTAGCTTGCATAGACTATTATTTTCTCTTTTTCCACATTATAGATTCAGACCCTGTCATCTACTTCTCTAGGCTCAGAATAGAAAAATAGATTATTCCTAGTCAGGCAGCCAAATGAAGTGCACATTAAAAGATTTCTGCCATGTCAGTCAAGAACATTCTTCAGCAAGTGCTAGGGTTTGAATATGACCCTCAAAGTTCATGTGTTGGAAACTTAATCCTTTTAATATTTTAAAAGTACAGCATATTCATTTCTGTATCTCTAGAGCTTAGAGCCAGCTGAACCCTGTGCTCAGCTAACCAAATAGCCAGTAACTAGCAGATGTTTTTCACTTTAGGGCTTCCTAAGCCCTAAGAACGTCCCTTTATCAAGACTTAGAACCCTCTTAAATTCCACCATAAGTTGTTGTCTTTCACTAGGCTTTACTTCAGGCTGTTATTAACATCACTTGCTTAAAATTGTTCTTTATTTATTTTCATTATCATTTACAGTATTTTAGAGATACAGTCTCACTGTGTCACCCAGACTGGAGTGCAGTGGTGCAATCACATCTCACTGCATTCTCAAACTCTTGGGTCCAACAAATTCTTTTACTTCAGCCTCCATCTTGTATCTAAGATGACAAGCACATACAACCACCCTCAGCTAATTTTGTTTTTTAATTTATTGTAGAGATAGGGTCTTGCTATGTTACTCAGTCTGGTTTCAAACTCCTGCTCTCAAGCAATTCTCCTGCCTCCGCCATGCAACATGCTGGGATTACAGCTGTGAGCACCACACCCAGCTGTTCTTCATATATATATATATATATATATATATATATATATATAAAATTTTAAAATTTTAAGATAGTTGTAGATTTACATGAAGTTTTAAGAATTATACAAAATCCCAAATGCCCTTCACCAAATTTTATCTAGTGGTAACATGTTGCAAAACTGTAGTACAATATCAAAACCAGAAAATGTACACAGTTAATATATGACTATTACAATCACTACAGTATCTTTCAGGTTGCCCCTTTATATTTATATCTACTTCCCTCCTGTCCTTTTCATAAATTCTGGCAACCATTAATTGGTTTTTCATTTCAAGAATGTTATATAAATAAAATCATGCAGCATTTTATCTTTTGAGATTAGTTTTTTTCACTCATTGTAATTCCCTTGAGATCCATTCAAGTTGTTTTTTATATCAATAATTTGTTTATTTTTAGTGCTTAATAGTGGGTCTTGGATAGAATGGTTTGTATCTCAACTAGGACTATTTAATGCCAGATGGAGCAATGCTATAGCAAAAGCACTCTGAGGTGGGCTGGCAGCCAAGTGAAGAAGAGAAGAGGTCTGACTGAAATGTGATCCATTGTATATGGAGACCCTGACAGAGGTGATTCGAATCTGATTCAAATGTTGTGGACAAAAAGGTAGTCATTGATGGGTATATTTTGAACAAATATCACCAGATACAGCAGTTGAATTTTACAATAGCTTCAATATGCATGATGAAGAACACAAATGATTAGATTATCCTGACTTACCTTGCTTTAGATGCTACAAAATTAGTTGTGTTGGCCCATTCTTTTAAAATGTAATGTATCTGAACTAGCCATAAAGGGGAAATGACACAGTCTGACATCATCAGCTTTATCATATTGCCTATGTCAGCTATGATATCTTAAGGTATAAAATAACATCAGATTAAGTTGAAGAGTTAATTTGCGTTTATTTAATGTAAGTGCTGTCCAGGTGGTAATCTATATGCCAGAGATAACATCCTTCAGAAACCTTGGGTTCTAAGACCATGAGGGACTGAGTAAAAACTAATGGGAAACTCATCACTAAAAGGTAGTTTAATATGGAGACTTTGAAAATAATACGTTGGCAGTAGAGAAATGAAGAGAAAACTAGTTGATAAGTCTTCCTGAAAGGCAGATAACAAGTAGAGGATATCTGCAATTAACAGGACTGTTCTTTGCAGTAACATGCATACACACTCCAAGGAGTACCTAGGTTCATAAAATAGTTCAAGAAGAAAATATTAACTTATTTTTCTATAAATACATATGTGTGTAGATACATATTTTATTCATGTACAAATACTTATCTGCTAATGATGAGGCTACATCCTGATATACTTATCATAAATCAAAAATATTGTACATTGAAAATGCACCTAACGCTTGCAACCAGCAGAGAGTCCCCAATTTTCAATAGTTTGACTTAGAATTTTTCAATTTTATGATATTGCAGAAAGTGTTATTCATTCAATAGTAACTGAAACTCCACCGTAATTTTTAAAGAACTCTTCAAATTATAATGGGAACACGTCATGATAAACCCATTGCAAAGTGGAAAAATCATTAAGTCAAACCCTTATAACTTGGGGACTTTCTGTGTACACACACACATATACACATACACAGATTCTCCTGGTTATATCCAGGTTATTTGATTACATGTAATTATACACAAATGGTGTGATAATATATAACAATATGTAATGACAAAATAAGAAATAAATTGATATTTTTTCCAATACAATTTACACATTCACACTGGCATCCTCATTTGTTCTTTATATCAGATGATTATGAAGTATGTACTGTAGTAACACCAGTATTCTGAGGAGAAAGAGAGTTCCAAGAAGACAGAAGAATTGACAGTGTCATTTTCAACTCTTTTATCTTGTTTTACTTTCAGCGAACTGAAATGGGTTGCCGTTTGCAGAAAATTGGCTATCACATATATAATTAACTTTAAAAACACAATTCCCTTAAAGAGAAAAAAATTTTACCTTTTAAAAAGATGAAGATAATTCATACAAATATTTAAGCACAAAAATTTTGCCATTTTAAAAATTTATACTTACAAACATCCTTTCAGATTGCTGACTGATAAATGCTTATCAGTTATATGATTTCAGAGAAATTTGATACTAGTAATGAACAAGATAATAAGGACTTTCTAAAACATAAGTCAAAACTGAACTAAGGAGAGGGAATTTTAAAAATTTTGGAAATTAATGTTCAAAATGATGTAAATTTATTATTTAAAAGAAAAAAACTCTAATATAAAAGCATTTCCAAAAACTGGAAAACATAATTTTTTAACTCATTGAGAAATGTTCATGGACCTTCAATCGGTTTTGATCCTACTTATTAGAAACAAACAAAAAAATGCAACATGAATGATATGTTACATAAAGATAGAAATGTATTACCATATTTCAGTGAAAGCCTTTTCTGAGAAGGTGAAGTTTGAAAACTAAGTACAAGATTTAGTAGGCATAGGAAAATTTGCAATTCTTTCATTTATACCTATTTTTTTATTTTTATATTCACTGCAACTAAGTGCTGAAATAATTTGAATTTAGAACCATAATTGTAAATCAATTTTTCAAACCAAGATTTTTTAAATTAACAGAGATATTTTAATCACATTTGTCTCATTCTAAAGTATAACAATTAAAATATTTTATTGAAAGCAAATGTACTTTTTATAGTTGAGAAAAATACAGATTATTATATTTTTATATTCTTTTTATTTCTATTTATGTGCATTCCACAATATGAATAATATATTCATACAACATTCAGATGTGTAATATCCAAAAAACGAATATGTGTACATTTTTGGAGAGTACCCAAAACTTTTTATTGCAATGGTGAATACTTCAGAAGATTTGGAGATTGCTAGATTAGAGCATGTGACAGTCTCATAGAAGATTTGAGATCTGTTATTTTCATGTCAGGAAAGATTTTCAGCTATCTTTGTAAATGAAATCACATCTGATTTAGCTACAAATTAGAATATCTGATTAACTTCCAATGGCAGATATATGAGAACATAAAAGAGGGGGATTATCTACTAAGGGTGTAGGGGAACAAGGGTGAGTAACGGAGACTCTTAACCCATTACGAAGAAAGGCCAGGTACAGCAGCAAAATGACCATGCCTGTAAATAACCACTGCACTCCAGCCTGGGCAACATAGTGAGACCTTGGCTCTTAAAAAAAAAAAAAAATTAAAAATCAAACTATTATTTCTCTATGTTTTTACTGAATATTTGACATATGTACATGGGTATTTTATTACCTTCAGTGTCATTTTACTTTCAGTAAAATTAAGAAAAATTAAAATATTTATCTTAAAGACTTGAATAGATATCAGTTGAACTAAAGCTATGTAAATTGTAAAGCACAGTGTGTAGCACGTATTAAGTACTCAAACATCAGCTATTAGTATCTTGGCTGTTTTATAAGTTCTCATAATTATTTCCCACATATATATTTTTATTTTGTTTTAATTTTCTGATAGACTCTTATTTTTTGGTTTTAGATTCACAGAAAAATTGCACAGAAGGGACAAAGTTTCCCCATGTTTTCTTTTTGTCCCTCATCTGACAAAGATTTTTGCATTCAGGGTTATTGCACAAAAGGTATTTAATATATTTTAATCATTTTTATATTATGATAACTAACTGATTTTTCTCTCTGACAGTAAATAACACATTACTATGCAAGCGGTATTTCATTAAACACATTTTCTGATTACTTCTGGTATTATTTTAGATAATTAACATATAAAATATGACAGTAAGACAAAATTAATAATAAACTACCCAAATTTAATCTATAGTAAACAATTCTAGGGCAATAAATTTCAGTGAATTCCTTGTATAAAGTTGTTGTTGATCTTATATTACACTGGGATTATTCTCAGCATAGAACAAAGAAATTAACCCTTTTGTTTTGTTTTGTTTTGATCTATTAATCTTGAAAACTGGCCTAAATGTTTTTTTTGTAAGTCTAGTCATTCAGAGTTAGACTTGTAAAATAAAGCAGGTAACTTTGAAGATTTTAAACTTCATTTTATGCTTAAATTTGTAAGGCTAGCAAAAACAGTGTGGAAGGTAATGAAAATCATAGAGACTTTGCAATTTTTTAATTATTCTATTACAAACAACTAATCAGGGTAAAGAAGAAAACACATCACTACTAAATTTTCCTTCACCAAATATGTGAACGAAATTTTTCTTATAAATTTGGTGGTAACTAAAGGAGATTGAGAAAAAGCAGGTACTTCTTAGATTTCTGATCGAAACTGCAGTATGCACTCTTTCATTTTTTTTTTCATAATCCTCTTCAAATTTCTCATACTGGGCTACAGTGAATCGATTCTTCCAGTCTCCTGAAACACCTAAAAAGAAATCTAAAATGACACTTTTGAGACTACTGTAAAATATTTCTTCTGAAACCAGTTTTAATTTTAATTATTACACTCTTTATTTTTGCCCCTGTAACTTTTGGATGTCATATCTGTGCCATATCTCTCGTCCTAAACTTCTACTCTCATACTTTTAGACCTCATTAATTTTCAAAAAATTCCCGTGGATTTTTTTCAGCATCTTGTATAAATAAACAATCCCTTAAGTATCTTATAGAAATGTCATGGGGAAAAAAACACATCTCAAAATCTTGATTCTTGGGCTTCAAGACTTCCTTAACAAAAGATGTAAAGGACTTTTTAGTCCTTTTAAAATTATGTTTTCTGGCTGGGCACAGTGGCTCACACTGTAATCTTAGCACTTTGGGAGCCAAGACGGGCAGATCACATAAGGCCAGGAGTTCAAGACCAGACTGGCCAACATGGTGAAAATCCATCTCTACTAAAAATACTAAAATGAGCCAGGAGTGGTGGCATGCACCTGAGTCCCAATTCCCTTGTAAGGCTGAGGAAGAAGAATTGCTTGAACCTGAGAGTTGGAGGCTGCAGTGAGCCGAGATCACACCACTGCACTCCAGCCTGAGTAACAGAAGGATACTCTGTATGTATACATATATCCTTCTGTTATACATATATATATACACATGTGTATATATATATGTATAACAAAGAGATACTCTATGTGTGTGTGTATTTATATATATATATCTTTTTCACACATTACCATTTCCCCTTGTCAAATGGTAATTTATGAAAAAAAGTTTTATGTTCAAGTAAGATTGGAAATGACTGGGTTAAATGTAATTAACACATTGCTTTTTTTTTTTCCACAGAATTTCCCAGTCTTCAAAATGTTAACCTTATCAAAAACCTTGAAGGAAGGATATAGGACATAGCATTTACAATAAATATCTGGTAAGAAAAAGTAATGCCATTTTCATAGAATGTCTCACAAGGTAACACAGAGATATAGTTGGAAGCCTAGTTGTAGAAAAAAAGAGAGAGAGGAAAAAATGCCTAAATATCTATGTCAGTCTGACTCAGAGTTTCTCAACTTTGGCATTTTATTTAATTGATTTATATATTCACTATTGAAAGTTGGAGCCATACAATTATTTGCTAGAGGAAGGGAGAACTGTCTTGGGCATTGTAAGATGTTTAGCAGCTTTCTTAGCTTCTATGCAATGCCATCAGTTTCTTCCTAGTTAGGGCAATCAAAAATGTCTACAGAAGTAGCCAAACATCTCCTGAAGGACAAAATTGTGCCTGGTTGAGATCCAGATATTCTCAGCAATACTAACCCATGGCATACTTCCTAATTAAAATTTTAAAAAAATCTGGGATCTGTGAAAACACGTTATACTTATCATTACCCTTTATAGCCTATCATCAAAACACCTATCTCTCAAAAACTGTTAAATTTTTTTTATCGCTAACAATTATTTACGTTCTTCTTTACTATAAGAAGATTTTACATCTCTGTTCACCATCATGTGTTGTGCAATTTCTCCTTGCCTCTTTAACTTTGAGCTTGGATTTTTAATATGCTTTGGCCAATGAACGTTGAATAATGTGACATATACCACATCTAAAGAGAAGTTTCAAAAGATATTGTAAGTTTTCAATGGCTCTCTTGCTCTTTCTCTCTACCATGATACTGGGCATATCCCACACATGGGCAGCGATTTCAGCCTGGGTTTTAGAAAGAGTAAATACAAGAAGCTGAGCCCAGGAGAGCTCAGTGCAGTGGCAATACGTAACCAGTATCCACCAACATGTTACTTAAATGAAAAATGCAACTTGTTGTTTTATGCCACTGAGATTCTTTGATGAGGAAGTAGTAATTTACCACAGTCATAGCAACAACTTCAAGGAGTGAACACTTCTTTTATTAATTTAGTATGCTTAACATTATTTAAGCTAGCTACCTAACACAGTAAAATTTTTAAGAAAGACAGAGAGCATCTAGATGATTCAGACAAATAAAGGGCATTCTTCTGACACAGCAGTGGGTGCCAATACTCACACTTATTGATACCCATGCTATTTAGTAAACATTTCTTTTTTAGAAGGCTTCTCTTACATGTTAGACTTTTTGAAAAAAAAATTCTTTGCCACCGATTATTTCCTCCAAGATTTTTTGGTTTTGTTTAGTTTTCCATTTTTCTCTCCCTGGAATGCCAAATTTCTTTCCGTTTCCTACAATATTGTTCTTATCTAGTCTCTTCATCATCAGAGTAGCAAGCTGTACAGAAACCAGTATATGACGTCTTCACCCGTTCTCATGTAGGGAGATACAGAATGCTCTATCTCATCCTTTCCCATGGTGGTATAACTTGCACAAGAGTTCTGCCTCATCACGTCAAAAGAACTGTGATGGAGGATTTTATCCACAATCTCTTCTGGCCTGTCTTTCTCTAGAAACTTTAACACCTTCTGAATTTCATACTTAGGATTCTAAAGAAATTATAGAGAAAAATAATCATTGCAGGCAGATTTGGTCATGAAGCAGAGAATGCATTTACCAAGGTTCTACATAGGACAATGCAATAGATAAAATAATTTTAGATATTTATATGCATTTAAAATTTTGCTTTTCTAAGTACATATTCTATTCTTAATTATACCAAGCAAACCATCTACTAGAAGATTTAAACTGCAAAGAAAAAGATTGGGTTAATATTCAAACTTTCACATTCAAAAATGGAATTCACCTTTAGAATAACCAATGGTAACAGAGCAACCTGTTATTATCATTAGGCATAATTTTCAGGAGCCCTTAATCTATTTTATTTAGCATGTTTAACATCAAGAATTGATACTTTTCTCAAGAGTTATCTTATAGTGGAAAGAAGATTATCTTTCTACCTCTCATACCTACATAGATTATTTGATAGTATGAGAATATAAGATGGAATGTATAGTATTGCCCATTTTCTACCCTAAAGAATGGTAGGAAGATAAAGACAGCAATGAATAAGAGAGATTTATTTAATGTATTTCTTAAGATTTGCCTTCTCTGTGCTTCAGACTGGACATAGAAAGGCATATTACATACAATGAATAGTGGCATTCTCACTAGAGTTTGTGCCCTGCTACCTGTCAGGTAGTTATTCTTCTCAGTGTTTCAAATCAAACTGAGGCATCAAGCCATAACCTTAATTATCTAGCAAGATCCATCAGAAAGACAACCTGAGATTTAACTTTCCTGAGTGATCCATCTCAATTTCAATGAAACAGAACCTGAGAGTTTCTATGAAAGGCCCTAAACAAAATTTATTTCCTGTATTCACAGAGCTGAAATTGTTGGAAATCAGACACAAACTTTAATTTGTAGAAGTTGAATTCACAGTTGTTCCAAGTTTAATATGTGAAAGTTAAATGTGAGAATGGTGAAGAAAGGGTGAAATGCTCAAGCTCAGAATCTAAATATTTGTTATAGATTTGATGACACAGAGAATCATAAACTCTTGAGTAATTATGAAGTTCTCTTCCAGCACATGTGGATTCCCCTCTAATATTTGAGGAGACTAAACTTCCTTGGCCTGAAGACCTTATAATGACCCAATGTGGAAAAGTTTTCTTTCAATATAATTCTTACCCTCTTAAAGACCCATACACAAACACCCCTTGTTGCTTCTGGACCCATAACCAAAATAATATCTGATATATTATAGTTTGCATATTTGTCCCTTCTAAATCTCATGTTGAAATGTAATCCCCAATATTGAAGGTGGGGCGCGGTGAAAGGTGTTTAGCATGATGGGGCAGATTCCTCATGAATGGCTTGGTTCTGTCCTTGCAATATTGAGTGAGTTTTCCCATGATCTGGTTGTTTAAAAGTGTGTGGCACCTCCCTACTCTCTCTCTTGCTCCCACTCCCATCATGTGGCATGCTGGGTTCTCATCATCTTCAGCCATAATTTTAAGTTTCCTAAAGCCCTCACTAGAGGCAGCTATCCAGAACCATGCTTCCTGTATAGCCTGCAAAACCATGAGCTAATCAAACCTATTTTCTTTGTAAACTACCCAGCCATGAGCATTTATCACGATGCAAAAACTGACTAATACAATATCTCACTGTAATTCAGAGTGACAAGTACAAGGTAATTTAAGCAGGATGCAGAAGATGCTGAAATTTTGCCTAGGGAAGCTGCCAGAGGCAGTTATCTTAGCTGAGTCAGGTGGTTTCTCTTGAGATGTACAAGAGATTTATCAAATTAGAGGTAAATGGGAGTAACAGCTATCTTAAGGGAATTTAGAGAAATCTAAGGGACCAAGATGAGAGTGAGTGAGGGCTGCTGGACCTTAAGCAAATTAAGGAAGGTAGACCACAGTGACAGTTTTACCTGTCACAGACTTCAATTTTGAATGCAAGTATGACTTACAAAGTTCACATGACAAAGGCTTAAGGATTAAAAAGGTGGAATAAAAATTAGTAAATAAAATTTTTCAGGTACACTCAGTGAAAGGTGGCATAAGAAGAGGTTGAAGAAATAGTTTGGGACTAAATAATGTCACTCTGTGTATAATCTTAATTGTTTTATATTTTATTTAGGGATCAAAGCCATTAGGAGAGTTGAAGCACAGAGGTGCATATTAGGATTTAGAATTTTATAATATTATTCTTTATGGATCAATGGTGCAAGATGAGGTTGTCCAAATAAGTTTATATGTCTAAACTAGGGTGGGAGGCAGTAGTGTTAGAAAGATGTGGATGCCTAAAACATCCATTTTCAAGCTACAATTGAAATAACAGCAAGTTAGTCATATCGTATTTATAGATAGGAAAGAAATGTATTATGCAAAGAAGAAAAATCTTTGGTTTCTTTTAAAAATAAATAAGAAATCGGAGTTACTTCTTACCTCGTTCATGTCTTCATAAAATAGGTAAAGGATGAGATAATCTTTCTTCTTTTCCCACCAGCCCTTCACGTGGTCATACCAGGAACTAAAACACACTAAATTGAAAAATCTTTTTTTTTGCAAAATTACACTATACATGAAATAAGTAATGGTTATATGTTATTCCAAATCATAATTATCAATGCACGCTCATTGATTAGCTATTAGTTCAAGAAAGAGAGATAAGCATAAAAGAAGTATATGAGATAACTCCTGTTCTCAATGAATTTAAAATCTCCTTGGAAGGAACAAAATGCCTATGTAATGAGATGAATTCTGTTCTATCAAAATTCATATGTTCAAGTTCTAAATCCAAGTACTTCAGAATGTGACTATAGTTGGAGATGGGTCTTCAAATAGGTAATTAAGTTAAAATTAAGGCATTAGGTGGGCACTAATTCAATTGTTTCTATAGGACGATAAAATTAGGACACAGACACTCATCAACCATGTAAAAATATAGGAAACAAATAATTATCTGCAAGTCAAAAAGAAAAGCCTCAGGAGAAACCAATACTAATGAAATACTGATCTTGGGCTACTAGCCTTCAGAGCTGTGAGAAAATACATTACTGTTGTTTAAAGTACCAGATCCAATCCAGTCTGTGGAAATTTGTTACGACAGCTCTAGCAAAATAATACAGATTTTGATTCTGGAAAGTTGGGTACTTTTTTGTCATGAATACCTAAATATGTGGAAGGGGCTTTGGAATTCAATGATGAATAAAAGTTGAAGAGCTTTGAGTTACATATTAGAAAAAAATTATAGATTTCCTTGAAGAGATGGTTGCTATAAATATAGATGCTATGAATGATTCTGATAAGGGCTCAAAAAGTAAAAGAGGAATGTTATAAAGAAAATGTCTATCATCCTGTGATACAATTGTCATCATGAGCAGAATATTAGTAGAAATATGTTAAACGAAATACTTTAACGTTAAATTTACTCTGGTGAGGTTTCAGATAAATGAAACACATATTGGAAACTGGAGGAAAGTCACTAATGGTTATAAAGTAGAAAATAAGTTGGCCAAATTGTATTCTAGTGTTTTGTGGGAAGTGGAACTTGTAAGTAATAAACTTGGATAGTTAGCTGAGATTTCTAAACAAAATATTGGATGATCAGCCTGGTTTCTCCTAACTGCAAGTCAAGACAGACCAATTAAAGAAGAAAGTATTGGCTTCAGAGGAGGATGGAGCAAGATGACAGCATAGGAGTCTTTGGTGATCATGCCCCTGCAGAAGCATCAATTTGAACAGCTCTTCACACACAAAAGTCCTTCCACAAGAGATAAGAAAGCATGTTATTCGTGGATCCAGTCAATCATCTCAACTATCTCAGTAGTAGCAGTGTTAGTTTGGACAGAAGGGAACGGAAACAGGATTAAATGAAGGAAGACTGTCATTGTTCTAAGATTCTATAGTCAGGAAACAAGTCAATTAGAGCTATCTGTAAACTTACTTTATCCTGTAGATAAAGGGACAAACAACACTGATGCAGGTTCATAAATCAGCAAGGCTACCTTCTACTGCCACCATGGACCCAGAAGGCACAGCCCAGGAGGTGAAACTACTGTTTAGAGTGCAAGAGGTGAGACCAACTCCCAAGGCTGAGGGATTGAGATTACCATCACAATGGACCCAGAAGGCAGGGTCCCAGGGGATCCAGAAGACAGACAATCAAGTCAAATGGACTGTTCTTGATTCTAAAATCTAATGGAATTTTCCCAGCTAGATTTTGGGTTTTCTGTGTTCTGAAATCTCTCTTTTGGAATGGGAATGTCTATCCTATGCCTGTCCAACCATTGGAAGTTTCCAAACACTATCCGTTGTTCTGAAGCAGAAAACTTGTTATCTGATTTTAGTTTTATAGCTGGAGAGAAATTTTGCCCCTTAAGTCTCACCCATATGTCATTTAAGTGATAGTTAGATGATATTTTGAACTTAGAATTGATGGTGGAATAGGCTAAAACTGTGAAGGGGCTGGGCATCGTGGTTTACACTTGCACTCCCAGCACTTTGGAAGTCTGAGATGGGAGGATCACTTGAGGACAGGTGTTTGAGGCCAGCCTGAATAGCATAGCAAGATCCCACCTTTACAAAAGTTAAATAAAGAAATTGCTGAGCATGGAGGTGTGTGCTTGTACTCTCAGCTACTCTGGAGGTTGAGGCAGAAGAAGGATCACTTAAGCCCAGAAGTTTGGGGCAGCAGTGAGTTGATTGCATCGCTGTGACAGAGTGAGACCTCGTCTCTAAAAAAAAAAAAAGAACTAAAACAAAAATTTTGAAGAATGTTAGGATAGAGTTAATACATTTGGCATGTGAGAAGGATTTGGGGGGGCTTGAAGACTGAATTGTGTCCCCCAAATTTGTATGTTGAAGTTTTAACCCTCAAGAAATAAGACCTTCAGAAAGGTAATTAAGTTAAAATTAGGTCATTTGTGTGGCCCTTAATCCAATATAACTGTTGTCCCTAAAAGAGGGGGAAATTAGAACACAAACACACACAGCGAAGACAAGAAGCCTGCCATCTATAAACCAATGAGATGGTCTAAGAAGAAATCAATCATGACAACACCTTGATTTTGTACTTCCAGCCTCCAGAGCTGTGAGAAAATAAATTTATTTTGCTTAAGCTACCTTGTCTGTCACATTTTGTTATGACAAACGTCAGCAAACTAATACAAATTCTAATAAGTAAAGCTAAAATTACAAAAGCAAGGTGACAGACACTAAGCAATGCAGTCAGTGAGTGATATGAATGATCAAAGGCTAGGGAGAGGGAGAGAAAATCATAGAAATGGAAATCAAGAACAGGATGTGGAGGAAAATGAATGTGTTTGAATCTAAAATAAAGAGTTGAACTTTGAGAATAAAAATAAGGATGGCATTCTATGGATTAAAAAAATAGCCTAAGCAATGGCATGAGTAAATCTATGCAAGATATTATTAATATGTATCTGCCTGAAAGATACATTTGTATAGAATATTAAATGAGAATTAAAGGTAGAGTTATTACTATAGGCATGAATATGTTTCTCTGAAGTAGATAATACAGAGATAGAAGAACAAAGTCTTAAGAAAGAAACCTTTCACTCATTTTATATAATAAAAATAAAGAAATGGTAGATAAGAAAGAATTTAAAACTATGTATAAAATTCACTTAGGCAATGCCGTGGATAGTGAGAGGAAAGTACTTAAATAAATTGGCAATAGTCACTAATCACGAATAAAATAATGAGATAAGGAACTGAGGTATCTGTCTGTCACTTACAACCCAAAAGTCCTTTAAGGAGGGAGACAATAATATATTCTGCTTCCTCTGTAGTCTTCCTAATGCATTAGTAGAGTGCTGGGTACATAATTGGTTTATAATAAACACAAAACTTATATTTAAACTTTATATCACTTTACAAAAAAATGACATTTCTTTATAGAGCTCCAAGATTAAATGAAGAACAGGACTCACACTTTCCAGTCATGAATTTATCCAGGAACTCTTCCCAAGTTCCAGGCTCTAGTTGTATTTTTGCCATCTGGTAGAAATAATAGTAAGACACAGCCACATCTTTGGCATTCCGTACCACATAGATCATCTGTGGAGAGATCTGAAAAAGCAGGATTTTGTTTCTATTGTCTAATAGTTTATAAGCTTTTGCTCAGTTTAACAGAATGCTTGTTTTCTTTTTTCTCTTTTCCAATTTTGGCATTTATATCTACATCCTGATATTGTTTTAAATGAAGAGTTCTCATCTATCACATGCCCAACCCAAATGCCCATCGATAGACTGGATAAAGAAAATGTGGCATATATACATCATGGAATACTATGCAGCCACGAAAAAGGATGAGTTCATGTCCTTTGCAGGATATGTATGAAGCTGGAAACCATCATTCTCAGCAAACTGACACAAGCACAGAAAACCAAACACCACATGTTCTCATTCATAAGTGGGTGTTGAAAAATGAGAACACATGGACACAAGGAGGGGAACATCACACACCAGGGCCTGTCTGGGGTTAGGGGTGCTAGGGGAGGGATAGCAGAGGGTGGAGGAATTGGTGAGGGATAACATTAGGAGAAATACCTAATGTAGATGATGGGGGAATGGATGCAGCAAACCACCATGGCACGTGTATATCTATGTAACAAACCTGCACAATCTGCACATGTACCCAGAACTTAAAGTATAATTTAAAAAAAGAAAAGAACATCTCTCTCTTTCTTGTTTTCGTTTTTGTTTGAATTAGCTGGGAGGCCTCTCTATATTGCCCAGGCTGGTCTCAAACTCCTGGGCTTAAGCAATTCTCCTACCTAGGCCTATGCCTCACCATACCTGGGATTACATGCATGTGTCACCACCCCAGCAAGAGCATTTCTTGAAACATGGAAAATCAAATATAATAATTATAATAAGTATTAAATTAATATAAAAGTAGTTAATATTATGCTTAAATTTAGAATATTTTTCTGCATCACTTATTAAAACTAATAAAAATGATAAGCAATTTTTAAAGATAGAAAATTCCTAATATTTTATTGAAAATAAATTATTATTTGGACAAACTTAGAGTCACAAAATATTAAATCTTCTTTATTCTACCCATGATCATGGTTACATAACAATCATTGATACTTGTAATGACGTGGTATGACATTAGAATTTATTTTACAAATATAGCCCAAAGTCAGAAATGATATTGTTATGTCTCATTGGCAATTAATTTCTCAGACAAAAATCTATTAAGCCTACTTCTCACCTGAAGCACAGCTAATAATACTGAGGACTCAGCCACCCATGTAATAAATATATTCACAAGGGAGAGTGAATTCAGAAAGAAGCCATCTTTCATCTAAATAGGATCACAGCTTCCTTTGTCCCCAAGTGATGGGCTAATACAGTAGAAACATTTATATTCCCAAGTTACTGTTAATAATTCTCATAGTCTGAGACAAGAATTTAAATGAAAAGGTAGTGGCTGAAAAAGGGTTTTTCGACAGCTTGAGTATATAGCTCTAAGAGTTGAGACTTGCCGGTAAAACTTCTTGAGAAAATAGTAAACCTACAAACATTTCCAGTTGCTTTTTATTCCAATTCCAAGAGACTATGATAATAAGCCAACTGTTTATCTATCATTCTCACCTGTAACTTTCTTAGTAAGAACTGTTTCTGCTTGCCTCAGTGCGAAAAGACTATTCAAAGGGATCCTCCAGCGCTTGCTCAGGCACTGTGGCTCACACCTGTAATCCTAGCTCTTTGGAAGGCCAAGGCAAGAGATAGCTTGACACTAGGAGTGGCAGACCAGTCTGATCAACGTAGCATGACTTGTCTCTTCAAATAAAATAAATTAGCCAGGTGTGGGGTGCCACCTGTAGTCCCAGCTACTCAGGTGGATGAGGCTGGATGATCACTTGAACCCAGGAGGTTGAGGCTGCAGTGAGCTATGATCATGCCACTGCATTCCAGCCTGAGTAATAAACAGAGCAAGATCCATTTAAAAAAAAAATTAAGGTACCTTTCCGTTTACCTAATAGCAAGCCATAGGTTTCTGGGGCTTGTATAGATTTTAATACAGGAATTAAGATAATAAATTACATGTCTACTCCCTTATCACTCCTGTTTTAAATTGGGCTTTGAAAGAAAAACAAAAAAGTCACACATAATCACAAGCATAAAAACTTTTTGTATAATAATGATGAAAATATAATCAAGTTTTCAAATGAAAAAGAACAGCTATTTTCATCTTTCTATTAAAGGTCCTGGGGTAAAGATGTACTCTAAACATCTCTCTCAAATTTAAGGACTTAATGATTGTCTACTTCCATATTCATTTTCACTGCTTTACATTTTACACACTGTACTTAGCCATTTGTAGATCTCTAACACATCTCTTGTTGTTCATATCTCTTAATCTATGGATACACAGTTTCCTCTCACTGAAATATCCTGTATATTTGAAAATGCCTATACTCTTACTTCAGGATGCTGACCAATGTTTTTTCTCTATGGAACTTCTTTGTCAAATAGAATATTTTCTTACTTAATGTATTAGAACTTTTCTTAATACATTAAGAAATAGTAGAAAAGAAATAATTTATCTTACTAATAGGTAACCAATTTTCAAATATATCTTACTGATAGGTAATTATTTTTCTTACTGATAGGTAATAATTTTATCTTACTGTTAGGTAATTATTCTTCAAATATATCTGTCTTTTTCACACAACTTGAGGTATTCCACAGGACTATATGCTACATAGGCCAAAGGTCACAGACTTTTTAAACTATTGCACAGTAGGGTATAGGGAAGTGACTGGCATGCAAAAGAAGCTTGATGGTATTTGTAGAAACCAAATAAAATTAAATAATATAGCAGATAGCGTATTATTTATGTTTGTATTTATAATGCCAGTCAAAGTATTTTGTACATATATAGTAACATTTCCATAAATAATTACTGATTACCTGCTTATTGACTGATTCTGCTTATAAGAAGCTGAAACAGAGTTGCAAGGAGAAATAAAGAATTTAAAGTCAGATTTCAATACCCTTCTCCAAGCAACTGATACAATACTATGGAGAAAGTTGGCTGGCCATGGGGTGGCTCACACTCATAATCCCAGCATTTTGTGAGATGGAGTCAGAAGGATTGCTTGAGGCCAAGGGTTCAAGACCAGCCTGGGCAACATAGCAAAACCCCACCTCTACAAATTTTTTTTTAAAAATTAACCATGTGTAGTGGTACATGCCTGTGGTTCTGGCACTCAGGAGGCTGAGGCCAAAGGATCTCTTGAGCTCAGGAGTTTGAGGCTGCAGTGAGCTATGTTTGTGCCACAGTACTCCAGTCTGGATGACAGAGTGATCCTTTATCTCTAAAAGAAAATTTAAAAAAAATACATGAAGAATGAGAAAGATGATATCTGTGCAGGTTTTGCAAATATTAAAGGAATATTACAAACAACTTTATTACAAAAATTTGACAATTTAAACAAAATAGATCAGGTTTTTTGAAACACACAAAAAAACAAAGATTAAGTCAGGAAAAGAACATAACCAGAATGCTCCTATTTCTGTTGACTACAGTGATTTTGTACCAAAAAAGAAAAAGAGAAAAAAAAAGACTTTCAAGCAAAGAAAATTTCAAGTTCAACTGGCTTCACTGGTGAATTGTACAAATTATTTAAGAATGGAATGGCAATGATTCTACCCAAGCACTTCCAAAAACTTGAAGAAGAGCAAATACTTAAATATTTCCCATATCATGAGACCAGAACTACCCTAATATCAAAGCCATTTCAGCCAATGATTAAATACATCACAATAAAATAAAACTATGGATCAATATCATTCATCATCAAAGGTGCAATTTTAAACTAGATAACCAAATTAAAGAATATATGAAAAGATAATACACATAACTAAAAACAAGGTATGCAAAGTCATTTTAACAATTGGAAATCAACTGATAAAATTTATCATATTAATTGACTAAAATAATAGAAAATCATATGATAGCTCTTAATGGAGAAAAATCGTTAGACAAAATTCAAGGTATACAAGGCTGTTTTAACATTAAAAAATTAGGCTGGGTGTGGTGGCTCACAGCTGTAAGCTGTGTCTTTGGGAGACAGATGTGTCTTTGGGAGACAGAGACAGATGGATCACCTGAGGTCAGGAGTTTGAAACCAGCCTGACCAATATGGTGAAACCCGTCTCTACTAAAAAGAATACAAAACTTGGCCAGAGATGGTGGTGTGCGTTACTTGGGAAGCTGAGACAGGAGTATTGCTTGAACCTGGGAGGCAGAAGTTGCAGTGAGCCAAGATCACATCACTGCACTCCAGCCTGGGCAACAGAGCGAGGCTCCAACTCAAAAAAATAAAAATCAATTAATGTAATTTATCATATTAAAAAACAAAAATTATGGTAAATCATATAATGGATCTTAACAGACACATAAACTAAATCCAGGATGCATACCTAATAAAAACTTAGGAAAGGAATTTCCTCAGCCAAATAAAAGCATCTACAAAAATAAAATGGGCACGGTGCTTCACACCTTTAATCCCAGTACTTTGGGAGGCCCAGGCAGTCAGATCACGATGTCAAGAGATCAAGACCATCCAGGCCAACAGGGTGAAACCCTGTCTGTACTAAAAATACAAAAATTAACTGGGCATGGTGGCATGAGCCTGTAGTCCTAGCTACTTGGGAGGCTGAGGCAGGAGAATCGCTTGAACCCGGGAGGATGAGGTTGGAGTGAGCTGGGATTGCACCACTGCACTCCAGCCTGGCAACAGAGTGAGACTCCATCTCAAAAATTAAATAAATAAAGAAATAAAATAACAGGTAATACCATCATACTTAACAGTGAAATACTGTATGCACTTTTCCTAAGATCAAGAGCAAGACAAGATGTCTGCCCTCACTGCTCCTATTTGACATTGTAGTAGAGGTTCTATCCAGTTTATTAAGGCAAGAAAAAGAAGGGAAATGTACCCGGATTAGGCAAAAGAGAGAATATCTTTATTTGTTGTCAGCAGGAGCATATACATAAAAAATTAAATGGAATTTATAAAAAAGCTACTAGATCTATTAAATAAGTTTAGCAAGCTTTTAGAAGAAAGTATCATGTATAAATATTACTTTTATGTCTATATGTTACTGTGAAATTGAACTAAGCTTGAACTAAAGCTGCTTCCATACATAGCAAACTGTAACCTCACTTAATGCATAAACACACTGCAACCTAACCTGAGTGTATGCTCTCCTAACAAGTTGCTGAGTTTTAATCAAACATAGTAGCTAAATGTTAGCCAATCATAGGCTGAAAGCTACAAACTATCACCAAATAAGACAAGTGCCAAACTGCAGCCTATTAAGCTGTTTCTGTATCCCATTTCCATTGTTTTGGCTATATTGTCTGCTTACTTTGTGGGATGGAGCCATCGAACAACTTTTGATCCAAAATTCTATCGGGTTTATAAATTTTTTTCTGCTCAATTAAAATCTGTTGGATTTAACTTGTCTCAGATTTTTTGCTTTTACACTAGCAGAAAACATTTGGAAAATAACACATGGGTTTGTGTGTGTGTGTGAGGCAGAAAGAGAGAGACAGAGAATTACTATTTTGTTAGAAAATTTTTTAAAAAGGCTATCACTACTTATAAATATTAAACAGATATTTGGCTCTAAATGTAATAACTAAAACAATAATGCCCCTAGAAATAAACAGAATGGAGAATATCTTTATGATTTTGGGTAGGTATTTTTTAAAACTAATAAAAAGCCCTAACCATAAAGAAAATAACTTATATATTGGTCACAAAAAGAAAAGTGAAAATAAAAAATAAAACAGTAAGTTAAAATATAAAGAAATACAGTCATCTCATCAAAAGATTTGCATTCAGAATATATAGAGAATTTCTTCCTTAAAAATAAAATGAAGGGAGCCCCTGCAGGAAAAGAGGCAAAAGATTTAAATTGGTATCTCAAGAAAACTATTTGAATGGTCAATAAGCCATGTAAAGGGGCTTCATATAATAATTCGTTAGGGAAATAAAAAGTGAAGCAACAGTATGGTGCCACCAGACATTTACTAGTATGACTAAAATTAAATATAGCTATATTCTATGTTGGTCAGGATGTGGTATAACTTTAAATGTTATACAACGCTGATCAAAGTGAAAACTAGTGCATATGCTTTGAAAAGCATTTGAAAATATCTCCTAAGTTTGATAAACGCATAACCTAAGATCCAGCAGTTTTATCCCAAAATATATAACCAACAGAAATCTGTAAGTATATATGAAATAAAAAGCTTGTATAAAAATGAGAATAGCAACATTGTTTTAATTACTGAAAACTGGGAACAATCCAACTTCACATCAATAGTACCATGATGATATGGTTTGGGCTGTGTCCTCACCCAAATCTCATCTTGAATTGTAGCTCCCATAATTCCCACATGTTGTGGGAGGGACCCGATTGGAGGTAACTGAATTATGAGAATGGGTCTTTCCTGTGCTGTTCTAATGATAGTGAATACATCTCACAAGATCTAGTGGTTTTATAAACGGGAATTTTCCTACACAAGCTTTCTCTTTGTCTCTCGTCTGGCACTGCGTAAGATGTGTCTTTCACCTTCTGACATGATTGTGAGGCCTCTCCAATCACATGGAACTGTGAGTCCATTAAATCTCTTTTTCCTTATAAATTACCCAGTCCTGCATATGTCTTTATGAGCAGTGAGAAAGCAAATTAATACAGTAAATTGGTACCAGTAGAGTGGGGTATTGCTGTGAAGATACCCAAAAATGTGGAGGCAACTTTGGAACCAGGTAAGAGGCAGAGGTTAGAAAAGTTTGGAGGGCTCAGAGGAAGACAGGAAAATGGAAAAGTTTGGAACCTCCTAGAGAGTGGTTGAATGGCATTGACAAAAATGCTGATAATGATACAGACTATGAAATCCTGGCTGAGGTGGTCTCAGATGATGAGGAACTTACTGGGAACTGGAGTAAAGGTGATGCTTCCTACCTTTTAGCAAAGAGACTGGCGGCATTTTGCCCCTGCCCTAGAGATTTGTAACTTTGAACTTGGGAAAGATGATTTAGGGTATCAGGGGAAAGAAATTTCTAAGGAGCAAAGCATTCAAGAGGTGACTAGGGTGCATTAAGTTTTAAAAGCAAAATAGAGAATAAAAGAAAAATTTGAAGCCTGATGATGCAATAGAAAAAAGAAAAACACATTTTCGAAAGAGAAATTCAAGCCAGTGGCAGAAATTTGCATACATAATGAGGAGCCAAAAGTTAATCATCAAGACAATGGGAAAAATGTCTTCAGGGCATGTCATAGAGACCTTTGTGGCAGCCCCTCCCATCACAGGTCCAGAGGCCTAGGAAGAAAAAATGGTTTCATGGGCCAGGCTCAGCACCCACTACTGTGTGCAGCCTTGGGACTTGATGCCCTGCATCCCAGCTGCTCTAGCCATGGCTAAAGGGATCAAGGTACAGCTTGGGCTGTAGCTTCAGTGGTTGCAAGCCCCAAGCTTTGGCAGCTTCCATGTGGTATTGAGCCTGTAGAAGCACAGAAGTCAAGAATTGAGGTTTGGGAACCTTTGCTTTGATTTCAGAGGATGTATGGAATGCCTGGATGTCCAGGAATAAGTTTGCTGCAGGGGCAGGGCCTTCATGAAGAATCTCTGCAAGGGCAGTGTGAAAGAGAAAGGTGGCATGAAAGTGCCCACACTGAGTCCCACTGGAGCACTGCCTAGTGAAACTATGAGAAGAGGGCCACCATCCTCCAAACCCCAGAATGATAGATCCACTAACAGCTTGCACTGTGTACCTGGAAGAGCAACAGACACTCAAAACCAGACCATGAAAGCAGCTGTGAGGGAGGCTCCACCCTGCCAACCCACAGAAACAGAGCTGCCCAAGACCATGGGATCCCACCTCTTGCATCACCATGACCTGGATATGTGACATGCAATCAAAGGAGATCATTTTGGAGCTGTAATATTTGACTATCCCACTAAATTTTGAACTTGAATGGGGCCTGTAGCCCCTTTGTTTGGTCAATTTCTCCCATTTGGGATGCCTATGTTTACCCGATGCCTGTACTCCCATTGTATCTAAGAAGTAATTAACTTAGTTTTGATTTTACAGGCTCATAGGTGAAAGGAACTTGCCTTGTTTCAGATCAGACTTTGGACTGTGTATTTTAAGTTAATGTTGAAATGAGTTAAGACTTTGGGGGACTGTTAGGAATGATTGATTTTGAAATGGGAATACATGAGATTTGGGAGGGGTAGACACAGAATGACATGATTGGCTTTGGGGAGGGTGTCCCCAGCCAAAGCTTATCTTGAATTGTAGCTCCTAAATTATCACATGCTATGGGAGAGATCCAGTGGGAGGTAATTTAATCATGGAGATATGTATTTTCCATGCTATTTGCATGATAGTGACTAAGTCTCCTAAGATTTGATGGTTTTATAAAGGGGATATTCCCTACACAAGCTCTCATTCTCTCTTGTCAACCACCATGTAAGATGTGTCTTTTACCTTCTGCCATAATTGTGAGGCATCCCTAGTCATGTGGAACTGTGAGTCCATTAAACCACTTTTTCTTTGTAAATTACCCAGTCTCTGATATGTCTTTATCAGCAGGATGAAAACAGACTAATACACATGGATAAGTAAGCTGTGGAATATTCACGTACATATAATGGAATGCTTTCAGTCATAGATTTTCAAATGTTATAATGAATCAAATTCACATGGGGATCTTGTTAAAACTCAGATTTCTGAGTCCCATCTCCATAATATTTGACTCAGTAGGTCTGGAATAGGGCCTAAGATTTTGCATATCTAACTAGCAGCTTTCGCTCTGACCTTGGGATCCGACAGGCATCATCAAAGAAAACAAAACAAAAATAAAATAGCAAGCATGACAGTGATAGATCTCACAAATATTATGTTGAATGGAAGAAGCCAAATATTCAAGATTATATACTTTATAATAACAGAAAAAAGGCAAAGTAATTTATGAAAACATTCAGGATAGTGATGATCTTTGAAGATAAGGGACACTGACTAGAAGTATGTGGAAACAGAGCTTTTGGGGTACTAGTAATATTCTATTTTTTATCTGTGTGCTGATTTCATGGGTACGCTCACATTGTTAAAATTCATCAAGTGCATACATAGGATTTATGAACATTTCCATCTAAATATTACACTTGAATTAAAATGTTTACTTTAAAAAGTTTAAAATAAATTTTTAATATATAATCATATATCATTTATAACCTGTACTCAATTATAAATTTATATTTGTAAACTACAATTAGGCTAAATGATGAAGAAGCAGTTCAGGAGTTATTTGAATATCTGTTGTCTAAAAGCAGCTAACAAGAATCAAAGGATATAGAGGCTGACAGGCATATCTGAGAAAAGTTACAACACCAATGTTGTTACCTAGCTACGACATTGGTGTCCACTGGTGTTACTTTGATCTGTGGGATATAGAAGCCACATTATTATTTTGCAATAACTTGTCTAAAGATTGCAAGCCCTCACCTTGTGCTTCTGCATAATTGTTAAAAAAAAATTACAACACAAATAAGAATTATTTCTCTTTAAAATTTTCTACCTTACAGTCATTCTTCCAAAATGAAGAAGGGAGAAGTTGAACAGGCAGGTATGTTTTCACTAATTGAGGAGACTGTGTGTTTTTCAATTGCTCAATACCTACAATCACAAAAAAATTAGCAAACTACCTTATAAATGTGGAATTATAAATGTGATTTACAACATAATCTAAGACTTTCTAAACCCCACTATATGGGTTAAATGGTTATATGGCTTTATATATTCTTCAAATCTACACTGAGATAAAAAATAACTCTGGTAAGACTTTCTTTTTATTTTTGCCTATGAGCAACATAAGACTATTATCTTCATAAGTGCCTATAAAATCCTCAGATATAACACCTTCATGAGGCAGAAAAATCTACAAGAGTCATAATGTCTAGAACTTTTCTTCATTTATATTTTTCTGTTTCTCATTTACAATATGAGAAAATTGCACTAGAGGATTTCAAAATCCCTTTCCATTTCTCCCATATTTGAATTCTAAGATTGAACTAGGCTATAAATCTCATGGCAAATTTTTTAAATTTAATAATGCAAGACCATATATCCATAACACATTTCCTTGAGTTTCTAAATATGAAATAACTTATAGCATATATGATTTGATATTGAATCAAACATTGACCTTTGTCTATATAATAATCACTTAATATTTAAACATTGAAAACTGCCACCTGTCTTTTAAAGAAAACATGCTACATACATTAAAATCCTCTCTTATGCAGATATACCCTTGGATGGAGAAAGAATATAACATGGTTATTGGCATAGTCAGATTCTGTCTTGTCTATTGTAGATGCTTATGAATCAATTGTCCAAGCTGGTTCTATATCATTTTCTATCATGACTCTCCAGACATCACAAAAAGATATGAGAATTTACTTCTATAGTGAAAAGAAACATTAAAAATACCATTTGTGAGTCCAGGAATTATAAGTTCCATGAAAGGCACTCACTTGTATATTGCATCCCATTTACATTTCTCTGCATCCCCATTGTTAAAGATCAAATCCAATATTTCACTGATCCAGGTTGTCCCTAAGGAAAGAAAATATTAGCAAAACTCTACACTTTTCTGTCTAAAAGAGTATAAGAGAATCAATGGACATAGAGATGTGTAACAATATCTAAAACAAAAATGACCTCTTTATTTCCACTTCCTTTCTCTCTTCTCCTCTTTCCTAGGAACCATCCTTATCTATCTTTTGTTTTTGTTTTTGTTTTTGTTTTTTGAGATAGGATCTTACTCTGTTGCCCAGGCTGGAGTAGCCTCAGCCTCCTGGGCTCAAGCAATTCTCCCATCTCAGCCTACTGAGTAGTTGGGACTACAGTTGTGCACCATCACTTCCAGGTAAATTTTAAATTTTTTTGTAGGGAAAGGGCCTCACTATGTTGCCCAAGCTCTTATTTATCTTGAACATGTACATATGTTTTGTGTGTGTGTAAAATCTGATTAAAATACCATACAAATAAGACCCAAAAAGGAAGTAAAACAGGAAGTGTTAAACAGGTCCTAAGTAATGATAACACATTCTCCTGGGTAAAACGGGTGGAGGAAGAGCTAACTTCAATGAGTCTATCTATTGTAAATTTCCTATTAATATCAACAAGTTTATTGGAATTGAATTGTATTTCAGGTAAAAATGCTCTGGATTTGGTGAAAGGGTGAAGAAGGAAAAGAGAAAGAACTTGGCAATTTTCCATGCAATGACCAATGTGCCACTCACAAACAAAAGACAATAGATTCTAATTGAGTAGAGTGGATCAAGCTGTTCTGACCATTATGACATTGTGTCTCACCAGTCATTTGAGAAATGTATCTAAATCATATGTGCCTATGGTGTACTTAATTGTACATTCAACAATCAGGTTATTGAGCCACTGCCGAAAAAGAATTATAAGACATAGGAAATAGCTATCTCCTTAACTGCTCCCGTTTTCTTCAAACTTACTGAAGATATAATGATAAATTAAATAATAGGAGGCAATAACTACAATATTAAGTTAATTAGTTAATCATTTGATTAAGCCATTCACACAGCAACATTTTTAAAGCACGATCTATATGTGGATACACATTTGGATTAGACCCAGATACTACAGCATATTAGGCCTTCTTATTGGTCTTTCCTTGTGGTCAACTCTTTCTTCTTCTCCCTAAATCATGAGTACCTGTACTAGGCAATCTCCTCAATCCTATCACAGACAGATTTAGTACTAAAAAACAGATGAGCCAAATCAGTACCGAACTTGAACATTTTGCTGCTTGATCTGGATTAGGCTTAAGCAATGATTCATGAATTAAAAGACAGAGAGAAAGAGAGAGAGACCTAAATTTCAAAGTACAATGTAACTCATTTTATCTCTTATTAGGGAGTGGTTTAAATTATGGCCCTTGAAGTCTGATTGAAATAACTAACAATTTAGCAATTTTGTATGTTTTGTAATGAAAAAGTTTGTAGACTTTGGGGGAAAAAAGAGCACATGGTTTAGCTCATCTAAGGAGGTGTTAACGTGTATCTGTTTCAGTAAAATTATTAAGGCACTGATATATTACTAATTTTAAAACTTTAAGACATGTTGATAATAGCCTGTAAAGGAAACAACAATGACAAAAACTTATCAAAAAGAATGTTAAACTCTGTGTATACTTCTCTGGAGAATTCACAGAGAAAAAGAAAATTAAAATAAAAACTAACCTATATGTAGCCATTTAGCCCTTACTATATTAGAAAAAGTTCAGCTTCAATAAGCATCTTTGCAGATGAGCTATTTGTATAATGGTACCTTTAAAGGTTATCTTAATGGTTTTCTTCTTTTGAATATATCCCAAAATAGCAAAAACAAAAGTGCATGTACATTCTCAGTGACTGCCTTCCCTTCTCTAAACACTCCTTTCAACAATGAAATGAAATGTGGTTTTGGTCTTAAACAATTTGGGTTCTGTGAACTACTCAGAAAGCAATGTGAAGCAGTAAGAAAATAAAGATGTTTTATCAAAACAAGCTTGTTTTTCACATGCATAGAAGTCTGTATTGTACATATGTTTACTTCCTAGCAGAAGCTCTTTGTTCTCATACAGGTTTTTAATTTTGGCAGATTAACATCCCTCAAATTCAGGACTTTCCTCCTGAGACTTGTTACACATTACTTTAAGTAATTTTAATATACATAATATAAAATAATCAGTATACAATATATTTATTAAAATGTATTTCTTTAAGGAGTGAAATAGAAATATAAAGAAAAGTTGACTTTAGGGAGTTTGGTAACTATAAAATAGTTCATTAATTATGAGTTCAAGTAATTTAATGGAACAAAAAGCTAAAGACAGCCTCATCTGTTATATTCCTCTGTACAACTATCACTGGGTAAACCAGAAGACTTTTGTCATGGTGGATATGAAGAAATAAAAATTGTTGATTCTTAGTGAATCATCTTAAGTTTTCATAAGATTGTATACTGAAGTCAGCAGTTGTTTAAATGTATAAACAAAACATTTAAATGTCAAAATGTATAGAAGATATATATTCTAATATGTCTTATATGTGTGTGTGTATATATATATATATATGAATATACCTATTCTAATGTATCCACATCACATAAATATATAGTTTTAATAATTTGTATTTGAATTTAAAAAGAAAAACAAGAAAACAGCATTAATTTTTTCCTCAGATGTATTCTCTATTCAATTGTTAGCCTTTCAGAATAGAAAGTAAATTAGTATAATTTAAGACATAACTCTCCCAGCAACTACCAGAGGGTTTCCTTAAAAAATGTTTGATAATTTCAGGTTAGACCTAATAATCTGCATATCAGTGGGTTTACACATATGGATCACTATCAAATCATTGAGTACAAATAAATGAACAAGTCTTACCAGATTTGGGATAGGTAGAGATCAGAATATCATCTGGTCGGGCCTCAAACGATTCTACTTGAAACCGCTCTTCAGCAATGCTCCAGAAAAGAGGAATCCCCTGAATATTCACTAACTCCCTTCTGAAGACATTCTGCTCATTGTCCATTTTGAGGAAACTAGATTTTGACCAAAGTGTAGTATAAAGTAAATCAAACCATAGGTTAATATTTTAATAGTAGTATTTCTCTAGATCCAGCAGCATTACATTTTAATACTACGCTTTTTGTGCTGTTCATTTATTACATAAAGCTAGCACTTTTATTGGTGAAGATACTTTTATAGCATTTCCTCAGGCAAAATTTTCTGGAATACACAATAAATTTACTGAACTTTGGAGTCAGGAGAAAAGTGTCTTAATTGCAGTGCCATTGTGGCAGGCAGGCCTTGATAACACAGGCCTCCATAACAACTGTTTCAGCACTAAGTGGTTAATTTAGATATTAAAAGCTGATAGAGCCAGTGTCCTTATACAAAGGGTGGAATGTAACGAAAGCCTATCAAGAGTTTTGCCTAGGTCTTTCCTGGGCCTTGAAGCATGACAAGGTAATGAAGGAATGCTTAACAGGACTCATTTAAGATTAAACAAGCTTTATTGGGGTCTGAAGAAACTCCTAGGCCTCCACAAACAAGTTTATTGGGGGTCTGAAGGAACGCCCCAAACCTTGATGATTTAGCAAGAGACAAGGTATGGGTAATCACCCCCAGCACCAGGACCCATTTAGATTAAGTAAATTTACCGAGCCTGCAGAGGAAAGTCTTCAGGATTCAGATCTTAGATATAAATTAAAAGAAGTTAATCACTTATCTCTTTAGATAAATGCACACTTACATGTAGACATACCGCTTAGAAAGTGTATAAGCTCTGGAAAAACTGTGGTTTTGAGTTTGTCTGGCAATAATTTCCAGGCCTTCTCCCTGTAACTGTTTACAGAAATAAAAACTACTTCTCTCCAAGTTTATATACATCTCCTTATTGGGCCATAAGAATAAACAGCTCAAATGTCAGTTTGGTCTGGGAACACCATCTATTCATTGCAGTGGGAACTTAAGTTCTGTAACTGCATGGATCTTCTTAACTATAAAATCAAGGGTGGCCTAATCAATACCTCCCTCCTTTAAATTATAGATGGACCAGTGAATTATTCTATCTAAATTATCTATAAAAGACCACAAGTGTGAGAGAAAATGTTCATTGGGTTGGGGCAGGGTCTAGCAAATAAATTAATGACAAAAGGACAAAGTTAAAAAACAAGTTTGAGGTAAGTGAAGTCTTGGAGAGATAATGAATACCTTGCTAATGGTTAAAGAAAGAGGAAAGAAACATGAAAAGTGGCTCAACAGTCAAAGACAGGTTTATTTTGGAGAAATAAATCTGGAGGGGCTTCTGGCCAATTTCAGTCAGGAGTGCTCTCTCTCACAGACTAAGAGTATTTTGTAGGGTTTCAGTCAAGGTGGTGGGAAGAGTTGTAAGAGAAATTATGAAGATAAAGTTATAGGAAATAGTCACAAACCTTCTTGGAAAGCTGGGAGGTTTGCATAGTCTCAGTAAAAGGAGGATTCCCCTTTACTTTGAGTTAATAGCAGAAAAGCAAATAAGAAGGGAATGTGGGAGAGTTTATCTAAATGACTTGTTTACTCATGGTGGTCCAAAAACTAACCTTTGATCATTCCCGGGCAGGATGGCTCTTTCAGTGGAGGGTGACCAAGTTAATTACTATTGGTGTTGACTCAAAGCCTTTGTCATTTATTGTGTGCTGAATAAATGCTGGCAAGGCCAGCTAATCAGGGCCGCCACAGCTGCTACACCTGTTTTGGCTAGTGGCCTGGCCCCTTGGTCTGCTCTTTCAGTGAATATCGGTGTCTGAGTACATTATTCATCCATTGTGCAGCTGGGGTCTGCAGGATGGACCCCAGCAGTATTTACTGATGAGAGAGCTTGGAATTTTTCTGTGTAGGGGAGAAGTTTATGGAGGGGTTGGAGTGTCTCTGGTCAGAGGAGAGGTTATCTTGGGGTTGACATTTCTCTGGTCAGAGGAGAGCTTATCTTGGGGTTGACATTTCTCTGGCCAGAGGAGAGGTTATCTCAGGGCTGGCAGATCTCTGATTAAGGATGGGTTTGGAAGGTTTCTGGTTGGAGATGTCATTTGTGGTTTATGGTCATGCTGACCTTCACCATTAGGCTGCTGCCCTTTGGGTTTACACAGTTTTTGACCAAAAAGAACTTTCAAATGACAGTGCTTGTCCAAGATAGTGATAGTCCTGCTCTGTCACCTTGCTCTGACAAACTTCTTAGAAATAATTTATGATTACCTGATGCCATCTAATATTTTTAGCAGTGCTCTAAATGAAAACATTTATCTATGCCTTTTAACTCATATGTATAAAAAGCGAAAGAACTTGAAATGTAGCCTAAATCTTACCTCAAAACATGTCCTCTGCCTCCAGTTTAGTGTAGGCTAAGTTTTTTTTTTTTTCCTCTCCTTCTCTAAAGTTTTAGCAAAATAGAGGCTAGGCTGGGAATTGTGGCTCATGCCTATAATCTCAGCATTTTAGGAAAACCAAGGCCAAGAATCACTAGAGGCCAAGAGTTTGATGACCAGCCTGGGCAATATTGTGAGATTCCATCTCTATTAAAATAAATGAATTTAAAAATACATTTAAAAAAAACAGAAACCTTGTAACAAGCTCAGTTATAAGACTTTCTAAGGCCCTGTGTATGCATTGCACATGGTAGGTGCTTCTGTAACTATTGACCATAATACATAGAAATTATAATTAAAGATTTCAATAAAGTAAATATACTAATCAGTGTGTCTTGTGTGTATATATATATATGCACACTTTAATATGTAATTGCAATATAAACGTACTGCAATATGATCTCTTGAAATCATCTGACATATTTGACTATATTTCACCTGTTGGGTAATCATCTGATATATTTGACTGTATTTTTCATCTGTTGGGTTTAGATTTTTTAGCATCATATGTAGGTCATAACCAGACTTTGATTCTGGCTAATCCATGATTTAGAATTCAAAAATAGTCACAAATTCATAGAAAAATAGATTTGGAAGGGCTCTCAGACATAATTTATTTCAATTTCTCATTTTATAAACAAAGAAACTGAGAAGCAAGAGGTAAACTGAAATAGTTTGCAGAGGTGAGAATACTTTTTACCCTACAGGCAAACAATTTTTTTTTTAAAGAGATGGAGGGTCTCACAGTGTTGCCTAGCCTGGACTCGAATTCCTGGGCCTAAGTGATCCTTCTTCTCAGCCTTCTGAATAGCAGGGACTACAGGCATGAACCATTACACCTGGCCAAGAATGGCCTTTTTTCTACTAAGTCTTAGCAAACATTTCACTCAATGCAGATATAAAATGTATCACATAGACATTTTGAGATATGTGAGACATGAAATTGTATCTACCATTTAGAAGAGCAGATTGCACATCAGAAAGTTGCATTTCCATTTTTTTATAGAGAGACATTCAAAACCTCAAAAGGAATGGTTTCATGTTGTTGCTAGTGAATTTTCTACAAAATTTTATAGTTAATAACTATAAAATATGCACATAAATCAAGATGATTCATCTATATATTTGTTCATTTATTTTTCAGTATTAATAAAGCGTCTAATATGATCAGACATTCTATGCCTTCTTCTGAGCATCAAAGAAGATCTTGATATGTTCTATTTTCCTCCCTCTGGAAATTTACAATTTTGTAGGAATGACAAATTTGTATACAAATACTGTAGTTTTCAATAAATTCTGTAGTGAAAGTATATCTGATATGCTATGAGAACTCAAGTTGGAATGGGTCAAATGATGAAAACTATAACTATCTCAGGATTGAATATTTAACTAGTTCAAATGTTTAGTTATTATTGTGTTTAATTTTCCTTGATATTAGATTTAGTGCCTCTAATATTAGATTCTGGCCCTATCATTAACTATATAATAAAGCAATTAATGTCAATTATAATTAAACAAGTAAATGCCAAATGAATTCCCCCCCAAAAAGTCACAAAGGTATTATTCAATTTATTTATACCTAAGCATTTTTGACAGATCAGTAAGATCCCTATTAAAATCTAGTATTCTCAAACCTCTAAATTATAAACATCCATATATCTTAATTTACACTTTAATTCTATCTATTCTTTATTGCTCAGCTTTCTCAAGCATAGAAATTTACCCCCAAAGTGTAACCTTTATTATTTCATAATATGAATTTTAATTATGAAATAATATATAAATAAAAATGTTAGAATAAAAATGTTTCTAACATTTTTGTTTATGTATTATTTGACATACAGTCTATGTAACAGTTACAATGCTTGTTACATAGTCATAAGCTGATGCCTCAAGAATGTAGATGTATCTTTAGTTTTATTTTATGGTCTGAGTTCTAGACCTATGGAGCCAGGTACTCTTGCCCATTTTCCCCTAGAAATTCCCTGGACCTTTCAAATTCAGTAACACAAATTTAACCCATTAGCCTTACTCTCCACTGAACCAGATCTTGTTCCAGATTCCTGTGTACTTAATATTTTAGTGACACCATATTTACCCTATCCCTCAAGTCAGAAATGTGAAAATAATTTTAGAGTCTCCCACATTCAATTGAATCATAAATCTAATTGTTTTTATTTTCTAAGTATGCTTCAGAATAGAAACGTTTCTTCATGAACTGGCTTAGTGGTTAAGACTATAAGGTGTCTAGATTCAGAGTTCATATGTTAGGTCTGCCAACCTATGTGATTCTAGACAAATTATGAACCCAGGTTTCAATTTCCTAATCTTAAAATGAAAGTAATGATTTACTTTATAGAGCACTTGTGATAAAGAAATAAGATAAGGGGTTCAGTGTGTATGTTGATAAAATGTGATAAATGACAAGCATTATTAATATTACCATTATTGTTATTGCCAAAAATAATCTGCCTTAATTGATTTCCTTACTACCATCTATCATGTACTATGGCAAAGGTCTTAAAATTAGTCCTCCTATTCTCAAGCTTAGTTCCTTCCCTTTCCCGTTGATTGAGGTCAATGAGATCTTCTTAAAACCTGATCACAACACCATAATCTAAATGATAAAATTTACAGATCTTTATCATGGATTTTACATTTAAAATTCTCTGACTTTCCCTCTGTTTCCCTCTAGCACACTTAGATGTTAGCCTCCAGCAAGAAGGCAATACTTTTTTTTTAAAAAAAAGCATAGATCCACCTCTGTCACATTGAGCTGTTGCACTTGCATGTCTTGTGTTCAAGCCAATACTCTTCTTTTGTCTAGAAAACTTCTATTCATTCTTCAAAAATCTTTTACAAGTCTCATCCTCCGAATAGTATTTCCAGTGGTCCACAGGCAAAATTAGTTATTCTCTTTTCTCCATTTGCATATCTTGAATATGATGCTATTCTCTTATGTATTTCACTGTGTTGTTATTACTTATTTAATCTGCTTTTCCAATTAGAGTTTAGATTTCTTGTCCTAGGATTGGGACATATATTTGACTTTCTAATCCAAGACCTCTGCTTAAGGTAAGTAAATGTATATTGAAATGAAGTTAAACTTCTCTAATACACTAGATGGAACAATCAGGAATTAAGTTATTTATGTTTACCATTGTATAATAATTTTGATCATCAGGCTACCATTTTAGGATATATTGGGAAGTATTAGTAGGTGTAGTGAATTCTTATAATTTTATGTTGCCTCTGCTTCCAGTTTGAATATAAGCCATACTTTCTCATACCAGAAGCAGTAGGCACCCTTGACACAATTTCCAGTTCTCTGTCCCCTTTCAGTCCCTCAGTGTGGTTGATCAGATAACTGCCTGTACAACCACTTCCTGGTGACCACCTCCCTATGGGGCAGCAAGAGACAACCTACTTACTCACCCCACTAATGTCCACACCCTACATGAACTGCACAGATAAGCTGCAGGGACCATCTCTCAGTCACAATGTGCACATGGAACTTGCTCTTGCTTGCCATGAACCCACCCATTAAAACTTCCTGTGGGAAACCTGCTTGGGTAAATCCCTGAATCCCACTAAAGGATTTGGTCCACACCTCCGTCCCTCTCTCTTTCATGCTCCCCACCTGCAGATTGAGCAGAAGTGTCCTGGACAGTTCCCTCCTTCCCTTAAGCCCTGTGCAGCATACTGCTCTCTTCTCTCTAGGTCTGTAAGTGATAAACTATTTCAGTTATTTTATGTGTTTTGTTGTGTTGACTCCTCCGTGTGTATCTTACTGCCACACCCAAGTCTAATTTGTTTCCTAGTCAGAGCTCTCACAGATAATAGTTATCTTGGTAGGAAAAAATTAGGCATTGATCATATAAGAGGCACGACGTTGTGTGCCGGTATAAATAAATTTTCTATGAGAGAGACACCTGGTCTCAGGTCAGATCCTTAAGCATTAGATCGTCCACCATAATAAAAACTATCCTGTGAAAATCACATTGTAAACATCCACATCCAAATACTCTGGAGCCCCATCAGGGCATGGCTAAAAATTACAGCCATTCTCCTGAGAGAAACCTCAAGACAAATTAAAAAAAAAAATAGACATAGTCCCACTCAAAAAGAAATGTATGATATTTGAAATGATTATTCAAAACACACACAACAGTGCATATATTATGTTTTTAATTCTCCTTTAAAATTCTACTAGGTTTAGTTTTATTATTCCATTTTAAGGCTATTCTGTCAACAAGTAGCAGAGTAAATTGGATTTGAACCTAGATAGTTTGACTCTAAGACCCGCAATCTTAATCACTATTCTATACTGTCTTATAAACATTGAAAAGATAAAAAGACAATATATGACATTACATAAGAGAAGTGCCAAACTATGGTGTAGTGGTTGGGAGAGGTATACTATAGGCTTTTGACCATGAAGTTTGATTAAATGAAGATAGGAAAGAATATTCTAGATTGAAAAGATAGAAAAACAGTATCATATTTTGCTCAATAGCTCATACAATGAAATGCACTATAAATACATGAGAGTGTATACTCATATGCAAGGGATATACTACAGAGCATATGAAATAACTTAGAAAAGCTGAATCACACTAATTGTTTGCTTTAATAATATTTGTCTTCCTTTAGTAGTCACATATTTTACCTGATTATATAAAACATAACATTTAATTTGGAATCATTTCTGATGGGAGAAATTATGCATTTTGAACCTTGTTTTGTGTATGAATACCATTATGAATTGTATTTTAATTGATTTATGTACACTTCTTTGTAACTTCTAAAATACATATTTTTGTCAATTTATGATGGTTATGGAGCACCCTTGGAAAGGGAAAAATCAAATCTACATCTTTTAATATTTTCTGAATCTGATTTAATTTTTTTACATGAGTTCAATATTCTAGATTAGCATGATTACCCCTAAAAGACCCACAACCAAAGCATGTATGGAAAAAATGTAGTCTAATTAAACTTACCTTTAAATTCCTGAGAGCTTCAAATGAATATTCTCAGATGAAGAATCAAAGCCAAAAATTCATTAAAATGATAGTGCGCTTGAGTGGTATATAACTAATATGTGAAAGAAATTGAGTTGTTGAAAGCTCAGAAAATGTTGAAAGATTATTGTTTCCCTTAGGCCTCTTATTTGTTTACTTCTCTGAACATGTCCCTTGAAATCTAATGTACTCTGGAGGATAATTATAAGACCTTGGGAACAATATAATATTCCAAATGTTGATAACAGTCAAGGTTAGTCTATGTTAACCTGAATAAAACTACCAACATGCATATCCATTAATGAGTTAAAATAAGCCATTGTACCTAAAGATATTATGTTCATTAACCATAAAAAATGAATGCTAAAGTGAAAATAGTCAATTTTATTCACCTAAAAAGTGATATTTTGATATTCAACAGATCCTTGACATAGACAGGACAGGTTTTATTAACTCCTTTTTAAATATGTAAAAACTAAAATATTTTAGGAGGAATTCTGTTGATTTCTGGGGTTCCTCTAGGCATAACATTGAGAGCCTGGAAAGTGGCATTTGGGTCTAGCTCTTCCAAAAACCAGCAGTATGACCCTGAGCCATGTATCTCAAATTACTGAGCCATATTTCACTTGTTGAAAATATTATGAGAAATGTATAAAATGAGCACTTCAGTTTGTTTTATTTCTAACATTATACAAATTTAAGTAAAATGAATGTTCTTTGATTACTAAATTATATGCTTTAATAAATCACAACAGCAGAAATAAGAAACAAAGGAAGAGTTAAACAGAACACCCCTTTATTTCTGGAAAATTCCAACAAGATATAATTAGTTAAAACGCTGTTTTGTAAAAACTCAAAGTTTCCATAATTTGTAAAAACTTAAAAGTAATGCAAATACTATCCTATGTTTTTCACACAACCTTCAGCTGTTTATCACTGTAATAAGTAACCCAATTTCATATTTTATGATTCCTGTTTGTTTTGTTTGATAGTTTGTTGATACCTAAGAATAAGGCTGTATTATTTTTCCATACACTATACCTTATAAACAATCTTAGTTCATATTAAGATTATCAGATTTGATTGGCATAAAACAACATGGAGCAACATTAAGACATATATACAAAGGGAGGCTGGATACAAAGGTATGACTATTCCTCCCTTATGCAGCCAAATTACCTATCATTTAGATATCCTTCACTTTTCTTCACTTTTCTCCTGCCATTCAATACTGGAGACAGTTTCTCTATCTGTGAAGATCTGTGGCCATCACATCTAGATCATTCCATCCTGACAGACACCTTCATTCATGTGTCTCTGACCTCCAGACCTCAGCAGGTTGCTCTCCTTCCTAGCATGGGAACCTCAGGCTACCCAGCTGTCCCTGACTCCTTTTAAGTGCATTAAACAATGTAACCACGGATATATTACAGCTGTGATAGTAAAGTATGTTTTAATTCTAATCTCTTGGTTTTCATTTCATATTTTCTGTCATATCAAACAAACATAATTTAAATGTTTGGGGATAAATGGGAAAGAAACGTGAAAAGCTCATCACCATTTCATTGAAGTTTGATCATTAAATCCTCAGAAATTATAACTGACATATCAGAACTACAGAGTTGTAATAGTTAGGCCGTTGTTAATTATGTATAGTTGTTCACTTGTGAACTATTCAGCTTGAATAATTTGGAAATGCCAGAATGGTCCTTCTATGCTCTGGATCAATATTAATCTAGCCATAGCAATGGAAAATAACTAACATTTACATATTACTTTTTATTAAATTAATATCAATTAGGTCTTTTGTAATTACTGTGATGTTGTTGGTAGACAATAAAACAAATAAAGATAACTCATTCATTTAATGCAATATCGACTTTTAAGGTAGGTACTATTATTACCATTTCACAGTTAAAGATATTGAGGCTCTATGTTAAAATTTCCCTAGTCTTCAGGAACAGTAGATAAAAGAGCCAATGGTGGCTTACACCTGTAATCTCAGCACTTTGGGAGGTCAGTGCAGGAGGATGGCTTGAGGCCAGGAGTTCTAGACCTGTCTAAGTGTGCTAGATGAAAACAGAGGGAAAGTCAGATAATTTTAAATGTAAAATCCATGGTAAAGATCTTTAAACTTTATCATTTAGATTATGGTGTTGTGATCAAGTTTTAGGAAGATCTCATTGACCTCAATCAATGGGGAAGAGAAGGAACTAAGCTTGAGAATAGGAGGACTAATTTTAAGACCTTTGCCATAGTACACGATAGATGATCGTAAGGAAATCAATTAAGGCAGATTATTTTTGGCAATAACAATAATGGTAATATTAATAATGGCTGTCATTTATCACATTTTATCAACATACACACTGAACACATTATCTTATTTCTCTATCACAAGCGCTCTATAAAGTAAATCATTACTTCCATTTTAAGATTAGGAAATTGAAACCTAGATTCATAATTTGTCTAGAATCACATAGGTTGGCAGACCTAACATATGAACTCTGAATCTAGACACCTTATAGTCTTAACCATTAAGCCAGTTCATGAAGAAATGTTGCTATTCTGAAGCATACTTAGAAGATAAAAACAATTAGATTGGTGATTAAATTGAATGCAGAAGATTCTAAAAATATTTCTATATTTCTGATTTGAGTGATAGGGTAAATATGGTGTCACTAAAATATTAAGTACATGGGAATCTAGGACAAGATCTGTTTCAGTGGAGAGTAAGGCTAATGGGTTAAATTTGTGTTATTGAATTTGAAAGGTCCAGGGAATTTCCAGGGGAAAATGGGCAAGAGTACCTGGCTCCATAGGTCTAGAACTCAGACCATAAAATAAAACTAAAGATACATCTACATTCTTGAGGCATCAGCTTATAGATGGTTGTTAAAACCATGGGGAAGTGTGCAGAGTAAGCTAGAAGAGCCAAGTTGGAGCTCCAAGGAAAAATGACATTTCTGGCCTAATAAACTAGAGATACTCCTTTGGGAAATTGAGAATGTACTAACATGGAAATCAAGAGAAGAGAGTTCCAAGGAAAATATATATGGTCAAAAATATCAAATACTATACAAAAATAGAGACAAATATGGATTTTACTGTTTACATTATGTTTTAGCATTGCAAGGGCATTGAGAATTTATGAGGAAAATCCTGTTTCTTTATTTACATTCATCCCTTCTTAACCCTTTCTCACTTTTCCTTACTAGTTAAATCGTATTGTTTCTCTGTTCAAAAATCTTAAGTAGCCCTTCGAAGCACAACATTCACAACTGTCCACAGTGGGCACAATTTTTTAGTCATATATTTGATGACCCACTAGAAAGCAAATTTTATGTAGGCAAAATCTTTCTGTCTTATGCTGGAACAATCATTGGCACATAGTTGGCACTTACAGATATTATTAACGTTATCAATGAATGAATGAGCTACACTTCTAAACATGTAGTAAGCTCTAGTCAATATGATCTACTCATTCTACACTGGACATTTTTTTCACACTTTTGTTCTCCTTTACCTTTGTTCATGCATTGTGCACTTACACGAATAATCATATTGTCTATGCTTAGTAACTTCTTATCAATCTCTAACATCTGATTTCAAATGCTATCACAATTCTTCAGGTTTCTTGTATGTCCCCAATTAGATGCTTTCCTTCTTCGAATTTGTATCATTGTATTGTTCTATTTTGTGAGACTTAAATCCATTTAGCTTTGGCATATAAACATTTTTATTTTTAAGAATTGCACATTTGTTGAGGTCAGAGCTTACAAAAATAAGGAATAGTTGTGTATGCATTGCACATGGTAGGTGCTTCAATAGCTATTGACCATAATGCATAGAAAATTATATTTAAGGTCTATGCAACAATCTTGCATGTTCTTCACATGTACCCCAAAACATAAAATACAATAAAAATTAAAAAAAAAAGAATATTATATTTAAGGTTTTCAATAAAGTAAATGTACTGATCAGTGTTTCTCATATATACATATACACACTTTCTTATGTAATTGCCATATAAATGGTACTGTAATATGATCTCTTGAAAAATCATGTGATATATTTGAATATATTTCATCTGTTGGGTTTAGATTTTTTAGCATCTTAATGTAGATCACAACTAGACTTTGATTCTGGCTAACCCATGATTTAGAATTCAAAAATGTCAAAAATTCATAGAAAAATAGATTTGGAAGGGCTCCATCCCCATCTCTATACAAAATACTAAAAATTAGCTGAGTGTGATGGCATGCACCAGCAGTCCCTGCTACTCAGGAGACAGAGGGGATGAGGTAGGAAGATCATTTCAGGACAGAAGTTTCAGGTTACAGTGAACTGTTACCATGCCAACCTGGACCCTGTCTGGAAGGAAAAAGAGGAGTCAAGAATTGCTCTAGTCTCTGTACTGTGAGCTATTGACTACAGTGTTATGGTGTTTGCTGTCTACAATCACTTTTATTCATCCCCAGCTTGTTTTTTGGTAACTTAATTACATAGGTTTTATTCTTTCTAGACCCTAAGTTATTTGAATGTGGGATCCATTTCTGATTTTGCTTACTGCCCCCCCACTCACCATTGTATCTGTCATAGGGAACTGCTCGACATGGGAGATGTTCAGAAGAATATGTATTGCACAAATAAAGGAAAAAGTGAAAGAATGGTCCTACAAATTAAATGTAGAGCAGAGGAAAATGTTTATTTTACTTTTTGACAATTAAGTGGCCCCAAAAGGCCATGTTGAGTATATCCATAATTTCTTGTGGAATTATGATGTGGTATGAGGAAACACAGCAGTTGCTTTGGTGCTATATGTGCCTAGGTACAAATTATGGTTCTGCAATTTATGTGGAACCGTAGGCATAATACATGGTTTCCTCATCGAAAACATCGTATTATGTTTTAGATGAGGGATATGATACCAGTGAACATTGTTGATATGAAGATTAAATGTAATAATACGTAAAATACCTAGTTTCATGTTGCTGCATGGTGTACACTCAACATCTTGATATGAAAATTGTTTTCAAGCCTAGGCAGTATCTCCAGTATTACAACAGAGTGGCCAGAAAAGGCATGCTTTTGGAATACAATGTAACTTCCTAACAACAGACATCTTCCTGGTGCAGATAACTTAAGTAGAATTTCCATGCATGATTGAAGTTGCTAAGGAACTTACTGTTTGGTTCCTTCATAAACAATTGAAGACAAGCATCAATCTGAAATTCTGTAGTTTCTTATGCAATTTACACAGCGCCAAGATGTAAGTCGAGAAGCTTTGCCAACAGGCAAAGGAACAGTGGAGATCAAAATAGATTATAAACTTAAGTAGCACTTGGCTTTTCTTGCCATTTTTCCACTAATAATTTACTGAATATTAACCATAGGCAATGTACTATGAGTTCTCTCTAGTCTTTCACAGTCAATCTACTTGTAGGAACTTATATTCCTTCTTCCATATCACTTTCCCTAAGAAGCCTTCCGTTAATTTGGGTATGTATAATTTATGTGTTTCCAAAGCATCCTGTTGCCACACTCAATGCATATGGCTAATATTAGATAATATTTTATCTAAATTATTTTAATTTATGTGAGATTACATTACACATTCTATAAAAGTGGAACTGTGCATGTCTTATTGTCCTTGCATGCTCAGCACTTAACACTTTGATACCACTGGACTTGAATAGGGAGAGTAACTTGAACTGTTATGAAAGTGTTAGAAACAGAGAAATATAGACAATATGTCTATTTGGAGAACTGGAAGATTCAAACTCAATTTATGATAAGTGGTGATAAAGGCTATGATTGGGAATGTAAGGAAGATAAAGGTGTAATAATAATAAGGAATAGTGACCAAGGTACATTATTAAAGAAAATAAATGGGTCAGGCACAGTGGCTCACGCCTGTAAGCACAGCACTTTCGGAGGCCAAGGTGGGTGGATCACCTGAGGTCAAGAGTTCTAGACCAGCCTGGCCAACATGAAAAAACTCCATCTCTACTAAAAATACAAAATTAACTGGGCATAGTGGCACATGCCTGTAATCCCAAGTACTTGGGAAGCTGAGGCAGGACAATCCCTTGAACCTGGGAGGCGGAGGTAGCAGTGAGCAGAGATCGAGCCTCTAGCCTGGGCAACAAGAGCAAAACTTTATCTCAAAAAAAAAAAAAAAAAAAAAGAAACATAGAAGATAAATATTTACAGAATACTGATTCATAGATACGATTTCCATATCATACACTAACATTTCAACCTAATAATAGTAGTTTTGAAATTCATATTATCATGAGAAATGTTCAGTTACCAAATATGTATCTTTGAGCAAATGAACTTTATTAATGAGTAGAGGATTCTTCATTTTTTATACATATTTTTAATTATTTTTAATTGCATTTTAGGTTTTGGGTTACATGTGAAGAACATGTAAGATTGTCGCATAGATACACACGTGGCAGTGTTGTTTGCTGCCTTCCTCCCCATCACCTATATCTGGCATTTCTCCCCATGTTATCCCTCCCCAAGTCCCCGCCCCCTGCTGTCCCTCCCCTATTTCTCCCTCACAGATCCCAGTGTGTGATGCTCCCCTCCCTGTGTCCATGTGTTCTCATTGTTCAACACCTGCCTATGAGTGACAACATGCAGTGTTTGATTTTCTTTTCTTGTGTCAGTTTGCTGAGAATTATGGTTTCCAGATTCATTCATGTCCCTAAAAAGGACACAAAGTCATTGATTTTTATGGCTGTGTAGTATTCCATGGTGTATATGTGCCACATTTTCTTTATCCAGTCTATCACTGATGGGCATTTGGGTTAGTTCCAGGGCTTTGCTATTGTAAACAGTGCCACAATAAACATACCTGTGCATGTGTGTTTATAATGATTTATAATCCTTTGGGTATATACCCAGTAATGGGATTGCTGGGTCAAATGGAATTTCTATTTTTAGTCCTTGATGAATTGCCACACTGTCTTCCACAATGGTTGAACTAATTTACATTCCCACCAACAGTGTAAAAGTGTTCCTATTTCTCCACATCCTCTCTAGCAACTGTTGTCTCCAGATTTTTTAATGATCACCAATCTAACTGGCATGAGATGGTATGTCAATGTGGTTTTGATTTGCATTTCTGTAATAATCAGTGATGATGAACATTTTTTCATATGTTTTTTGGCCTCATATATGTCTTCTTTTGAAAAGTGTCTGTTCATATCCTTCACCCACTTTTGGATGGATTTGTTTGTTTGTTTTTCTTGTAAATCTGTTTTGTTCTTTGTAGATTCTGGATATTAGCCCTTTGTCAGATGGGTAGATTGCAAAATTTTTTTCCCATTCTGTCGGTTGCCGGTTCACTCTAATGATTTTTTCTTTTGTTATACAGAAGCTCTGGAGTTTAACTAGATCCCATTTATCTATTTTGGCTTTTGTTGCCAATTCTTTTGGTGTTTTAGTCATGAAGCCCTTGCCTATGCCTATGTTCTGAATGGTTTTGCCTAGGTTTTCTTCCAGGGTTTTTATGGTGTTAGGTCTTATGTTTAAGTCTCTAATCCATCATGTTGCTGTATTTCTTTGAAAAAAAAAAAGTACACAAGCAAATAATCCTCTGAATCTGAAAAAAGTAACTGGTTATGAAAAGAAGTTCTCAATGCTTACAACAGTCACATAAAATAACTTAAAAGGAAAAGAAGAAACATAATATTTAGCTTTGTTTGCTATGAATAAAGTTTGTACCCAGGAGTTTTTAAGGCAAGTGAACATAAAATATTCAGTAAGCAGAAATTTTCTCCAATGTACTAAGGACTGCTCAAAAATCGTAAAGGATAATAACAAAGGTGTCTATGGAATGTAAAAGGCTAGAGAAACATACATTAAGTTGTGCAATAATAGACTTTGTAGTCTTTTTCACTCCACGGAGGTTAGATCTTAAAAGTTCTAACAAGAAATGTCAAATTTAAGCAAAACAGACTTACACTGTTTGTTTTCTTTTCCAGTACTGAGGATTGTATCTGAAACCAGATCTCTTTCTTTTCTATTCTGCTTTTAAATGTCATTTTAAATAGAATAACACACACATTTACCCTCTTTGTTCCCTTTGCCCCTTTTTGATTTTCAGCTTTTATATCATTTTGTGGAAACATTCTTTATAGATGAAGCTTCCTGAATGGGTCTTTCATTGGTTCAAAAAAGCATGTATATTAGACTAAGTCCTACAATTTATAGCATTATTCGTCTCTGTAAAATAACCTAAAAATGTGGTGACAGATATAACATTTTCCCAATAAATATTTAGGAGCATGTCAAGGAAGTCTCATGTTTATTTTACACAAATAACATACATATGATTTCCAAAAAAAATGAATTTTGATGATTAATTTTACTGGGTGAAAAGAGTTTCTGTATCTGAGATTTAAAGTGAGTTTTATAATTGTGAATGCCATATATATGTTAGATGTATATGCTTTTTCAGAATTAAAAGAAAGCCACAGAGTCCTCATTGCCCTGCTTCCTTTCTGCTGCAGAGCTGTATGTTTATATGTGTGTACTTACGTGCCTATGCATGTATATAGGTGAATGTGTAAGGACATGAGCACACACGTGTATATGTATGTGTGTATGTGTATGGATATGTGTGTTCCCTCTCTGATAAAATCAAGTTGCTCTTTTCTAAAGATGAAATGAACATTTCTTCCTTCAGTCAATTCATTTCCTGTACTTGGAAAATTCTTCTCTGTCATTCTCCAGCCATGGAAACCCCTGGTAGCTGGGATCCTGAACTAACAATGCCATGTGGTAGAGCTAGTTTTACCTATTATATCTTGAGGCTATGTGTTCATTTCTTGAAGCTAGGAATTGGATTTCTTTCATCTTATTTACTGCAGTGTCTCATAATTGGTTGTTGTTCAAAAACCATTTGCTAATACGCATGAGTGACTTTTGTCCACATCATCTAAAGTGTCTTAATTCCCTATCATCTCTGTTTGAAAATAGGTTTGTAGTTTCTTTGATACAATGTTCCCACAGATGTTGAGAGGCAAGTGCTCTATAAAACCCATATTGGAAAGAAGATTTATAGCTGTTTTTCATTTCTTCTGCTGCTTTAGTGGCCTTGTTAGGAAAGCATACAATATAGCTCAAAGCAGTGTAAGATACTAGAGCGTCACAATAAAGAGTTTGGATTTCATCTTATTTTTTTTATTTCCATAAGCAAAATAAAATAATGTCTACCTCACATGCTTTTAAAAAGAAAAATGAAGTGGTGCATGTAGAATACACAGCAGAAGACAACCACATAAGAAGCAGGCAAGAATGCCAGAATAATAATAAAGAACTTTGTTTTTAATGAATACAATAATTTTTCCCAGTCAAAAGAATCATGGTATTACTTCTGTGATATCTCTTATGGCCACTGTTGTGTATGGGTTACACCAGTTATTGTTACATAATTAGTAGTACTTAATAAATAAACCTTTAAGAAATTTTTTAGTTTGGGGAATAAATCATATGATCATCCTACTGCCAGTCTGTCTTCATTTTCCCTCTACTATTTAAAAGTATATTGATCCATCTACACACTGTGGAACTGGAAAAATCATATGATTCTAATAAGCAAAATTATCAAGCACTACTATCTTTTCTCTCTTATTTAGGATGAACATAAATAAAGTTTTATGTTATGCCATAGTTAAATATCTTGCTATGTTATCAGAATGATTACCTTTCTCATGTTTTTAAAATGCCATTAAGAAGGTGCATACCTCTTTTAGTATTGAAATTGCATCATTTCATATTTTGCTTGATATAAAATTATGCATTTTTTGTATAAAAATGACGTATTACCATGAGACAAAATCAAAAGCTATAAAATCCACTGACATAATCCAACCACAGAAACTCTGTCCTTGTTGCTATTGATTTCCCTTTTGATGCACATAGGACCCTGTCTTGACCATTGATCCTCAAAGGGATGTTTGCTGTTTGTTTTTAGAAGAAAAATTTATTCCCTTATAGAAAGAAGGGTAGAGAAAGGATACAGCTGGTTTTGTTTTGTTTGTTTTCTTCCCAATCTTCCCTTTTCATTTTGTAGTGTTGAATGGTAACTGATGCCTAGGTCTGCTTTAATTATCATGTAAATAGTACTCTTATTCCGAAGATGACAGAGCAAAATGATGAGAAAAACCCGTATTCTTAATAACATCATTAAGTCACTGAACTGTGAAATGGCCCACCTCCAGCCTTTTTAATTTACGTAATAAATGTCTGAATTGTTAAAGCCATTATTACAATGGTATTATTTAACTTATAGTGAAGTATTATAATGGCTACAGATTTAAAACCAGTTTTGCTGGGAGCAAATTTTAAACCATTTCATACTTTTTCTCCCTATTTACTCTTTATCTGTTACATTTTCTCTTTCCCTAAATTTCAGATCTTAAAGTAATGTTTGCATTACTTATATCAATTTACTTTATTATTATTACATAACCTTTCTCTTTTTCAGATATTTTTCTGGCCTTTAAAAACATTAATTGTGATTAAGATCAGTTACTTCTTCAATTTGATTCTGAGGCTAATACTTAAACAGACTGAATGATTAAGAGATGCTCAGTATCAAGAATATTAATTTCCTCAAACCTTGGATATATTGATCTCTTTATGTTTTGACTTTCTTTTAAATATTTCCTTTACATATTTCTTTAAAATATTTCTTTACAATATTAAAATATGCTTAGAACCACGAGCTATGTCTTATAAAAACATTAATTTCCATGGTAAATAGAATAAAGGTAGAATTTAATTTTAATGAAGCCTAGTGTAACAAACATTCCACTCCAGTGAAATCTTACAAAGAGCCAGCTGGAAACCAGCTGTGTCTCATGCTCTTTGACTGTTGTGAAATCTTACTTACTACAACCAAATAAAGCAGATGCATCTTTGAAGGTTTTGATGAACTTTGTAAATCTTCAGATCAGGTCTTTCATACTTTATATTGGTTAAAAGTTTTTTTTTTTTAAATGCTAATTCTATTGAAGTTCATTAGGTTCTCTTTGAAGTTCTGCCAAAAATTCAGTTCTGTGTCAACTGATGGAGGGGATACCACATTTGCCTGTTTTGGTATTAGTGCAATTTCTTCAGTATCTATAACCAAAGGCATCAGTGCTATTTACATCAAAACACACTCTTTATTAAAATGTAAAAGCACAAATATATATTAATACACTATGAAGAAGCACAAATTCAGAAACTAATCCTTTAGTTAATAGAGGTTCATCTTGGTTAAAAATTCAGATGAGCAATCCAACAGCCTCAAGGGGCAAATAATTTACATAATTATAAAACTCCTAGCAGGAGGCTATAATAGTAAAGCATCATGAGTTATATGACCCAATAAAAATTATGGACATGCTGATATGTTTAATATAATGTTTTGGAATTTAGAATTTAAGCAATAAATTTAGTGCCATAGAGTTGTACAGGTGTCAGAGTCCCATGGACCTCGGGAAAACCAAATATTACAAAAATATTTGCTTCTAATTAAGCAAGATGTGTTCCAAAATTGTAACTGGACTCTTTACCTAGACTTCACTATAGGCAAAGCATAGTTCTTATTCATATCCATATTCTTAAAGCCTACCAACTCCAGTTTTGGTTAAAAATTAGTTCCTAATTGTTTAACATATAGTTAGTTTACATAATTCTCTATTTAATCTATGTAAAAGGCACATAAGGACACCTATAACCTGGGTCATAAATTTTAGTATAAAAGAATCACAGTGTACAAATAAAATGCAAACAAGAAACTCTTTCTATAAATTTTGAGGGATATTTTTGAGCAGTTTGAATTTAGTCCCAATAGTTATGGTATAGCCTATTTAAATATGGTGTGTGCACATAGGAGATGAAAGTAGGAACTTTTTGGGCAAAATGATAAGTATGGCTTAGTCAATTGTTTAAGTTGTGAGGATGCTGATATAAATAATGCCAAGATTTGGGATTCCATCTCTGTAAAAGCAGAACGTTTTGTTTTAGAGATTCAATCATTTGTAAATGAAGCAATTATTTCCAACATGCCTATTTTGAACCAGGTATTATGATAATCTCTGAAAACAAGATAGTTACTGTTTTTATTATTATTATTATGATTAAAGTCTAACAAAGACCTCTGCTATAAAATGTTACCTACAGTTGAGTGAAAAATCCAGATACATTATTAAATATATGAACATCAAATCTCAGTTTACTTATAATTCAAAATGTAATAATAGTATTATTTTAAAAGTTTGACAAAGTGATGTTTTGTGTGTCTATATAATATCCATATATGCATAGATAACATAAACACATAAATTTGAGTTCAATAAAGAGTTATATAATAATGTTGTGCCTAGTTAAAACATTCCTCTTAATGATTAACACAATACTGTACAATGCATATTTTCTGAATGAATAGATAACTAAATCAATAAGTGAATTATTGACAATTTTTAAAAATATTTTCTACTACATAGCAATACACTAATAAACATAAAATAAAAAGAAGGGAAGACTTCTTATTTCTGAAATGACAGAATAGCTGATGGACTTGTCTCCAACAGAGACTATAGAAAATTCTGAAAAAGAAATATACAAAATTATGAGTTTGATGCATTGGAGAGCAACTAAGGGAGATTAGATTACAGGAGGCAAAAGTCACAAGACAAGAAAATCCATTAAGATGATACCAATGTCAGCCACTTTTCTTCACTTTAGGAAATTTTCTGATTGCCTGCAGGAGACATAAGAAGCTGCATACTCCCAGTAGGTTTTGAGAGAAGAAATGGAATTTTAGTGCTAACAATGCATAAAGAGTCTGAAATAATCGTCAAAATTCTGAGTAATTTGCCAACTCTGACTCTCAAAATGGAGTGGAGATGCTGAGGAGCTTAAAAGCAGAGCTTTTAACAGATGATGAAACTTTAATGACTAGAAATGGAGCCAAGAGTCTTAAAAAAAGTTGGTTGAGACTCCTAAGACAGATTCCCTAGGAGTAAAAGCTCACTAAGGTAGACTCAATAATTTAACTGTCTTCTAGTTCTATACTTAACATTCTTTAAAGGAAGGTAGAGAATTGAGAGTCTTTTTAATGTGTTATCCACCATATCTAATTTATATAAATAAATTTCTAGCCATGCAAACAAGTGGGAACATTTGACACATAATTTAGAGATAAAAATGATCAATAGAATCAGACTTATATATTACTTAAACATTGGAATTACCAAATAAAGATTCTTAAATACCTATTTTAACGTGTTTATAATTTATAGAAAAAGATGGATGTGGTAAATGAAAACTTGCCAAATTTTGTAGAGACATAATAATCCTAAGAGAAAAAAAGTAGAAATTATAGAATGAAAAATACAACATATGAAATTAAAATTTTTTGTACCACCAGATGGTACTAAATGGCAAAATTAAATATTACAGATAAAAGAGTAAACATAAGATTAAGTAAATTTTTTCTAAACTGAAACTCAAAGACAATAAATATTTAAATTTAAAGAGCCTCGAACACATGTACAGCAATATCAAATGCTATGCCATTTGTATACCTGGAGATATAGAAGGAGAGGAGTAATAAGATTAAACAGAAACAAAAATTCATAAATCAATAACTAAATTTTTCTGAAATAAGTCAGATAAAAATTATATATTGTATGATTCTATTTATAAATATTCTGGAAACTCTAATAGAAGAACTCAGTTTTGTGACTGTGTAGGGACTGAGATAGATGTTGGGCAAGGAGGAGAAGGAGGGAGGGAATAAAAAGGGATATGAATATATTTGTTTGGGGGATGATAAATATGTTCATTATCTTGATTGTGATTATGGCTCTATTGTTTCATACATGTCAAAACTTTCAAAATACATGTATTAAATATGCAGTTTTTAATGTTTCAACTAAATTTCAATAAAGCTATAAAATGCAAAATAAACTAATATAAAACAAAAATTATAATATGATTATGAAGCTAATATCTGAATAGAGACACATTAAGTATACCCAAACGCCTCTCTAAATGCTGTGGAAACAGAATTTGGAAGTGTTAGAAAGTGTTCCATAGCTGACATTTCCAGGTTTTTCCAGATGTTTTGTGTAATGGAGATCATCAGCAATAGATCATTATGCTGAAATTTGTTAGAACGAAATAACAAGGAGGAAGGTCTTGATAAGGGTTCAGTGTTGCAGACACCAAGAAGAAGTAAAGGTGTAAATTAACTTAAATTTAGCATTATAATCATAAAGAGGTTATACAGAAATAAGTAAAAATATTGCAGTGACAACTGAAAATGTCATTTCATCATACAATATTTTTACATTTTTAAACAATCCATTTATTGTTTTAGAATGTCATTAATGATTATGTAAACACTCTTTTGAAATATTCAATACTATTTAAGATATTGTCATTATTTTTTCCATTGTGTCAGTAACAAAAGATGAACTAGTAATAGCTTAAGACATTTATTTTGCATATTTAATAAACTGCTAAAATGTTCTAATGTTCCCAAAAAACTTGAAAAAGATTTTCTAATATTTACTAAATCAATAATCTTTAAATTGATTGAAATATTACTTTATGAAATGAAATTTTTATGACTATAAATGCAATCATGCTTCTATTAATCTTAATGGTGCATGTAATATTTTATCTTTAAATGACATTGCAAATTAAATTTAAATGATTATAAAACGTAAAAATTCAAGTGGCTATAGTTTAGTCTTCTGATAATATAATTTTATAATTTCCATCAATCAGACTTACAGGAGAAATAGATTAACAATGAAATACTTTTATTAATTTATGTCTTGGTAGTATTCATTAATATCATTGTACACTTTGATTCCCATTCGCTTTAGTGGCAAATCATTATTTATCTTTGAGTGGTATTAAGAACTTATTAAAATATTTTTAAAAGTCCAAAGCCTCACTTGACTGCTATAGTTACATCAAACCTTTCAAATTATTGCAGTACTTATGAATAATGAAAGATATCAAGTTACATAATGTATATTCAAAACTTTTGTCTAAATAACATTAGATTTAACTATATGTGCTTAAATAATATGTGCTACATTATAATTTTGCTTGTTTGAACAAAAGTTATGCTAGAAATATAGAGAAATTCCATAGAGAATTATTGCTGGTTTACACTCAAACAATCAATTATATAAAACAAGTTACACATAAAATGAGAATGCTTGAAACAGTGTCTGAAGTTTCTCAATTAAGGCTATAAAATTATATCTTATATTTGATGCCAAAAGTTTTATCTTTTTTTCATCACAAATGTAGTTATTTGCTAAAGCTGTCTATTGCTTCCAAAATGAAATATTGCACTGTAAACAAATGTGAAAAATGTGATGTGTCAGACACAAAGAAAATGAGAAGGGAATGGAAATAAAAGGAAAAAAACATAAGACACATGAAATTGCACAAAACTTTAAAAATGAGTTTTGTATTTCACAAATCTATTCTCCAATAGTAGGATATTCAGTAAAGAATACAAAGTATTGCTCCTAATAAGCTTTTAGTACTACCTGTCATAGCAGAAGCTTTTCCGGTTAATATTGACGCCTTAGAAAAGCAATTTGCTTTGCGGAATAAAAAGGAATCAGCAGAACCCAGACAGAGAAATCCAATTTTATCCTCAGACAGACACAAAGCTGTATGCCTTCCATTTTAATGACTGACAGCTTCTATTGCTTTGTACAAGCATCATGCAAGAAATGAACACAACCACCAAGAGAGGCACAATCAGGCCCCAAAGCACCAGTGTCATCTCCTGTGTGAGCAGTTCTCTGCATAGGTACACCTTAGATACAAACCCGGAGAAAACTACTACAAGCTTATGAAATTTTATACTGTGTTTCCATGACAAAATGAGCAATATTATATACAAACCAGTGTGTCCTTGAAAAGCAGCACTGGACTTATAAGGAGAAAATCCTTGATGTATTACATTGAGGAAGATCTCAGATTCCCCTATGCCTGAAGGTTAAGTAATTTATTTCTGTGGGACATCAAAAAAGTATTGAGAGGGTTATGTGAGGAGAGAGAACACAGAGGTAGAGTAAAAAGCAGAGTACAGTTGCATGTTTTGTTACTTTTTCTGAATGCACAGTTCTTCAGTAAAGTTATTAAGTTCAAGAAATAGTTCATGAAGGTATTCATGTAGAAGCCAGTGAAATAACTAAATTTTGTGATCTGAGGAGGCATCTGGACCAGAAAAAGGACAGCAAATGCAGACCAGAGTTGAAAGGCAGAGAGAGTCAGACAACGAAGGCAAGGGCAGATGGAAAGTAATGTGCAGAAATTGAGGGGGGTATCTGAAAACATAAGAAATTAGAATTGAGGTTTAGGCCCAATTTATACCCGGTGGATCTTTTTTTAGAGCTACCTAAAGTGACCACCGTAAACTAAATTACATTCCTATATCTAATAATTCAATTTGTGATTTAATTTCATTTGCCGTTATGGTTTTGACTTCTTTAAATTGAAAACTGTAGTTGCCAGCTCCTGCACATCTGAAATCAATTTTGTCAACATAGGTAATTAGTTAATTGAAAACTGGAAAGCAGTTTGGAAAAGGAGAGATATCCTTCAAAAGTATTATTTAATTTAATATTTATATTAATGAGATGAGAGTAATTAAAGTACTAAATTACATTTTTGTTTTAAAGTGACTAGATATACATCTGTTGTGGAGCTCGAATTTCCCTCTGTATTCCAAAGCAAGATGAAGGCTAAGTTCATTTGTTTTCAGCTCATGGTTTCGTTTTTTAGCAAATGCAATGCTTAGTTCTCCTCTTTGTAGGTTCTTAAGCCTTTTCCAGTGGAAGTCCAATTTTTAATATAATTAAAATCTTAAGCCAAAGGAATGAAAACGAAGCCATTATTTTTTAGAGTCCAATGTCAGGTTTACTAATAGGGCCTCAGAATTAGTAAATAAAACCAACAAAAATTGGATACGCTAGATCCAAAGCATATCAACTACTTATGATTCAATGTGAAGTCAGTGATTATCACTAGATACTGATAGATGGAATTATTTAAGAATTTCTTATCACTCTTCTGTCTGTATATTTGTTTATGTGCCTGTGTATGTATGTATATGTACATTATGTACATATGATTAATATATACTTTCTGATAAAATTTAGGGAATACAGTTAATTATAAAATATCTTTATAAAACTAGTAATATTATTATTTGTCTTGAATTTAAAACAAAGGCATTAGAATATTTCAGTCTAACTAAACTAGTTAGACTGTTAGTGTGCTATCATCTTTGAATAACAATATTAGTTATTTTGAATGTATTTATTATTGTAGTGTTACTAGCAAGTTCATTAGCTACATATGTTGTTGAATATTTATAAAGGGAATTGTTTCCATAGTTAGTGTAGTTTTAGGCAGACATTTTGCACTTATTTAAAGGTGAGGAAATAGTTTCAGTAGAGCCAGATTGCTGTAAAATTTTAAAACTCTATATTCTAGGTCGTTTTGTCCCCCCTTTTTATCCATTACTTTTGGATTTGGTTATTTTTGACTTGATACATTATTTCTCACTCCAGTGTATAACCAGTAGATTTTGGAGTCAAAGTACTGTGTTTGAATACATCCCTTTTTACCTACCAGCTAGGGGGTCTTAGCAAATTGCTTTAAATCCCAAAGCCTATTTGCTCCTATATTCAAATGACAGATAAAAATATCACTAAAAGAACAAGGCCTGTAGTGTGCATGACCATTGTTATCATCAATATATCACCAATAACATTGTTATTATTAATTAATAATGTCATTATTGGTTTACTCCAATTATAGCTTAACATGTCTATATGTCTATTCCAATATTATTCATCATTTGGTTTGTGGCTACAATCTTTATTATTATCTTTATTATTATTGATTTGTACCTACCTACTGAAAATGGACTTCAGGATTATTCAGAGAAATACCAGGAATTTTTAAAAGGTACTTTTATTGTGTCAGAAATAATCTTTATGTTTTGCCTTAATAAATGTAAATTTATAAGATTGATATGAATATAAACATAACCATGAGTTAGTCAAAGGAAGACAGGTCAAAATTGGTTCAGATAACATGGTTATTGGCTGTGATTAAGTATCCACAGAGTTGGAAAGAAAAGGCCAAATGCTCAAGCGGAAATGTAGGCCTCTGGTTAACTGAATTTTTAAGATTAGGCAATAGGACCAATAAATTTGTTCAAGTTTCGTTAATTATGCATTTACATGCCATATCATGAACATTTTAGACTTGCTTGGCTTACTATTACTATCCTCTGGATTCTATGGTTATTGGAGAGAGGAATTTTTCTCCAATCATGCCAGAACTTGTTCTATTAAGGTTATGTATTAAATCTCAAGGTTTGTACGTATTTCTTCTCTACATCTTTTGATTAATTACTTCTTCTTAAGTGAAAGTAACTCCAGACAGTTTTCATGAGTTCATGGAATCTGATGCACCACTCACTTTTGGCCACATTTTATTAACATTTTAAAATTTCCTGGCCCTGGACTAAAAGCTATAAACTATGGGTTTTCCTTATTTTTTCTCTCTTGCTTCTAGAAAATGGAATGTTTAGGTAACATCTTACATAAGAAAAAACTATACACCCAACAAACTTAAAACTATAGAAAATATGCACATATGCAAGAATAAAACAAAATTTAAAAATCTGAAAAGCATGAAAAATTCAGAAAACTAAAAGTACAAAGATTATAAAATTATAGAGTGGTTACAGTGTGAGTAACACACAATTTAACAAGTTAATTTTATGATTTCCAGTATTTAAAATATCAGAATCCATAACTAATAATGAACAAAGAAAATTCCAATAGAGGGAGTTTCACCAAAGCAAGTGAAATTTCAGCTAATAAAAGGTTAAAAATAATTCTCACATTTTTACTGAATGTGTCACAGTATGATGATTAATATTCTAAAAATATACCAAGCTCAAATTTTTAAGAAGCACTGGGTCACCAAAAAATAATTAAAATTTCTAGAACAAAGGAAATCTCAAAAGACAAAATAAGGCATTTGAACATTAAACGGACACACTATCACAATAAATTTACAAAATTCAAAAATTTTTTGTGTACTATTTGGCCATAAAAGAATTAACATATTTTAGAATATTAACCTGTCATTCGGACATTTTCTTCATCTATAGCTATTTGTGCAATGAACAAGGATGCACTTTTCTATTTTGCTACTAAAAATATGGTTTTATTTGCATATCAATGTGCCAGACAAAAGGGATAAAGCATAAGTGGTCTAGTCCCATTCTGACTGGGCTAGATTATCTAGTTTAACTCTGATTATTCATAGTTCTAAATCTCTTTCTTGTAATTAACAGTTGTCATATGATTCAGTTCTGGCAAATGAGTAATAAGTATATTGCTGGTGGTCTTCTGGAAAGATATTTCCTCCCTGGGCAAAGGAAAAAGACATATTAAGAAGTCACTTGTCACCCTAGTTAAGCTTTGTACCTTCTGTCTTTGAACAAGAGTTGTGTAAAGAAATAAAACCTAGAGAATTTGCAATTACCTGTAGGCTATCAGGGGAAGTTTAAGACAATTGGTAGAGAATTATCTTTCTGTGTTGGGTTTATTTTATTTAATATAATAACCTCCAGGTTTATCCATGTGGATTCAAATAAAATAATTTCATTTTTTAAGGCTGAATAGTATTTTATTATGTGTGTGTATGTATGTGTGTATATATATATAGCTGTTCATCAATTAATGTGTGTGTGTGTGTATATATATATGTATATATGTATATATGTATATATGTATATATATATTTATATATGTATGTATATATATGTGTATATATATATATACACACACACACATATATATATATAGCTGTTCATCAATTAATGACTGGATAAAGAAAATTTGGAATGTATGTATATATCATACCATATATATATATCCACCAAGTATGTATATACACTTGGTGGATTTCATATCTTGGCTATTGTAAATAATGCAGCAATAAACATGAGTGTGAAAACACCTTTTAAAAATACTAATTTCATTTTTTGAATATATATCCAATAGTGGGGCTTCCAGACCTTAAGCTAGTTCTACTTTTGATTTTTTGAGGAATCTCCGTATTGTTTTCCATGTGACAGTACTATATCTCCACTAACAATATGCAATAATTCTCTCTACATCCTCACCAGCACTTGTTATCATTCATCTTTTTAATAATAGGCATTCTAACAAATGTGAAGTGATATCTCATTGTGTTGAATAACAGAAGAAGAGAATAGAAGTAGAGTAGAATACTGATTACCAGGGGCTAGGGGTGGGATTGGGGAAGATATTGGTCAAAAGATAAAATACATTAATTAGGAGAAATACCTTCAAGAGATCTATTATACAACATGGTTACTATAATTAACAACAATGTATTGTATTATTGAAAATTACCAAGAGACAGGGGTTTCAAAATGGTTAACCAGAGACATTTCCTCCTCCAAAAAGAGAATCAAAGTAGCAAGTAGATAATCACACTTAGAATATGTTGTTTAAGAGAGAACGCTGGAATTCAACAGAGAAGTGGCAGGAAACCTCTAAAGCATGGAAAAAGAGAGACGTAAAGCAGCCTAAGGGCCTAGAAGAACTCCCCAATGTGAGAAAAGGGTAAGAGAGCGACTCCCAGTGGCCCACATTCCTACTACAGACTCCCGCATCCTAGCTACAGGAAAGTCCCTAGACCCTTACAGGCCCCAAGACTAACATGGATATCCGTCTGGAGAATGTGCAAAGGCATCGTTCCAGAGAAGGAGCTCAAGCTGGGTCCCACATTCCCCTGCAAGCCCTAAGCAGTTACAGCAAGATGTCATATTGAAAGCCCAATCCCCACCAGACTGCATCTTGCCTGGGGGCCCAACAACCCTGCATCTCCACGTCTCTGGAGCCCCACTGGAAATTTGCTGACCTCGGACACTTGCCACTGCTGGCTTTGCCGCTAAGGCTGACTCGTGAGCTATTATTATCAAAGATCTCACTGCCCCCATCATCAAAGCTGCCACACATTTTCATTTTCCTCAAAGACAACCCCATCCTGCTGAAGCCACCACTGGCCAAGGGGCCAAACCATTAGCGAAGTGCACAATCCCTAGCTGCCTGCATAGGGCTGCTCTCACTAAACACAATCCCACCCTCTGCAGTACCATGCCTGTAGCATAGCTGTTGCTAACACTATCCAAGCATTCTACCGTGAACTTTGGAATTACCCTACACTTGCCTACCACAGTCAAAGAATGAGGATGAGTCTGCCCAACCAGCTTTGCATCTCCTATAGTGCCTAAGCAGCCATCAGTGTGTTGGGACCACCCAATCCAGTCCACCAATGTTGGTACCTCAACACTCCTCCCATAGCTTGAAGTTGGACCCATGTGATCTGCTGCTACTGCCACACCTGGCACCTACCTGCACATGCCACCCATGGACCTGGAACCTAGCCCATTCGGTCTGTAATAGTCATTGTGAACACCAGCATGAACTGATTGAGAGTCAGAGGTTTGTCTCACTGCTGCTATTGCCATCAACCATGCCATGCTTCCTGCCCAGGGGCCTGAGAAACTGCCCATCTGGCCAGCTACCACTGATATTACCAGCACTGATCAAGCTCCCTGAGGCCTAATAATTGGTCCATCTGGACCTACTTACACCAGTGACAGCATACACCACCCTGAAACACACTCAGCTCACTATTGCCATCACTGGGACCTGAGAACAAACCTACCTTGTGCCCTCATTCCAAGCAAAATTTCACTACAGCCTTCACTAACATCTGTACCATAAACCACTTAAGAAATGACAGACACAAATGATACTCTTCACAGACAAAGAAATCACGCAGAGACGATATTATTGCATGCACCAAGAATAAAAACCAAAATCTCCTATCCAAACAACATATCTCTTCAGAAAAAAAGTATTATTTTATAAAATAAATTCAGAAAATTGAAAGAAGTGACTGTTACACCAGACTGTTACATCAGAAAAACAGCTGAGGATATTGACCAAAAGAAATAAATACAAATCATAATTAAACAGAAATTCTGGAGCTGAAAAATTCATTAAGTAAAATTCATAATAGTTAGCATTATAAATTAATAATATGAGTTATTATAAATCGATTTAATTAATATAATAAACTAAAATTCTAAAACTTTAACAATAGATAAGATCAAGCAGAAGAAAAATATTCAGAATTGAAGACAGGTCTTTTGAAAAAGACAGAATCAGATAATTTTAATATAGAACAAGAAATAATAAACTATATTACATATGGAACACCATAAAGTGACAAAATATTCAAATTTTTGGCATCCCAGAAGGCAAAGGGAAAAGAAAAGGGATAGAAAACTTATTAACAATATAATAACTAAAATATCTCAAATCTAACAAGAGATGTAGACATCCAGATATGGGAAGCTCAGAAATCCCCAAACACTTCCAATGCAAAAATGCCTTATTCATGCCACATTATAGTCAAACTGTCCAAAGTCAAAGACAAAGAGAGAACTCTAAAAGCAGCAAGAGAAAGCCCCTAGTCACTTAAAAAGAAACCTACATCAGACTTACAGTGGATGGGTCAACAGAAATCTTACAGGCCAAGAGAGAATGGAATAATATATTCAAAGGGCTGAAAGAAAAAATAAAAAACCCTGCCAGTCATGGATACTATTACCAGCAAAGTTATCCTTCATAAATGAAGGAGAAAGCTGAGGGAGTTCATTACCACTAGACTGACACTGCAAAAAATACTTCAGCAACTCTTACACCTGGAAGCAAAAAGACATATCTATCATAAAAGCACAAAAGTGCAGAAGACATTGGTAGAGTGCATACACACAATTAAGGAAAAGAAATAACTCAAATGTTATGACCACAGAAAACTACCAACCACAATGATAAAAAGTAAGAGAGAATAAAGGGAACAAAGGATGTGAAAGAAACCCAGAAAGTAATTCATATAATGATAGAAATAAGCCCTCACATATCAGTAGTAATATTGCAGGCAAATGAATTATACTTTCAAAAGATATAGTCTGTATAGACTAAATGGATTTTTAAAAAGTGGCCCAACTATAAGCTCCCTACAAGAAACTTACCTCACCAGTAAAATACACATAGACTGAAAGTAAAGGGATGGAAAAAGGTATACCATACAAATACAAATGAAATACAAACAGGAGTAACTATATGTGTATCATATAAAACAGACTTTAACTCAAAAACAGCGTAAAGAGACAAAAAAAAAAGCCATTACATATTGATAAAGGGATCAATTCAGCAAGAGTATACAACAATTCTGAACATACATTCACCCAACACCAAAGTACCCATATATATACAAACAAATATTATTACATCCAGAAGGAGACATAGACTCTAGTACAATAATAGTTGGGATTTCAACACCCCACTCTCAGCATTAGACAGATTATCTTGACAGAAAATTCACAAAGAAATTATGAGTTTAAACTTTACATTGGATCCAAAGGACCTAACAGATATTTACGGAACATTTCAACTAAGAGCTACAGAGCATATATTCTTATTATAAGCATATGAAACATTCTCCAGAATAGGCCATATTTTAGGAAACAAAACAAGTCTCAACCAATTTTAAAAAGTCAAAATCATATACAGTATTTTCTCCGACCACAATAGAGTAAAACTGGAAATCAATAACAAGGGAAACTGTGGAAACTGTACAAATACATGTAAATTAAACCACATGCTCTTTAATAACTATTGGATCAAAAAGGAAATTAAGGAGAAAATAAAACAATTTCTTGAAATGTGAAAATTGAAACACAACATATCAAAATACAGGGAATACAATGAAAGCAATGATAAAGAGGTAGTTCACAGCGGTAAATGACTACATCAAGGAACTCTGATTGGATCTAAATCCACCATGAAAGGACCCACGATGCCCCACAAACGTCTTAGATGTGATTTCATCAGTTTTGTGTTTTAAATTTATTGTTTGTTTGAATATAACATATGTTCATATTTTCTTTCCATAAAAGTTGTGTTTTGAATGCCCATATATTAGAATACCTTTATTCTTTATTCTATCCTGCCTCCACATATTATAAATAATTTTGCTGGACTAAAATTATTGAATCCTGAAGTAGAAAGATTTCAAATAAACAATCTAAAGATGCACCTCAAAAAACTAGAAAAGCAGGGAAAAATATATATAAGCTTAGTGGAATGAAAGAAATAGTAAGGACTAGAGCAGAACTAAATAAAATAGACACTAAAAAATAATTAAAAAAAAGATCACTGAAAGAAAAAATTGGTTTTTCAAAGATAAAGAAAATCAAGAAACTTTTAGATAGACTAACCAAGAAAAAAACAGGGAATATTCAAATAAACTAAATATGAAATGAAAAAGGAGAAATTACAACTGATGCCACACAAATGTCAGTAACTATCAGAGACTATTTTGAATAACTCGATGATAACAAACAAGAAACCCTAGAGGAAATGGATAAATTCCTGGACACATATAATCTATCAAGATTTAATCAGGAAGAAATAGAAAACCTGAAGAGACCAATAATGAATAATAAAAGTGAATCAGTAACGAAAGGTTTTTCAGAAAAGTTCAGGACCAGATATCTTCACTCCTGGATTCTACCAAACATTCAAAGAAGAGCTAATGTCAATTTTTCTAAGAATATTCTGAAAAGTTGAAGAAGAAAGAATATTCCCTAACTCATAATGTGAAGACAGGGTTACTCTGAAACCAAAACCAGCAAGAATGCAACAGCAACAAAACACAAAACTACAGGCCAATATTCCTGAAAAAAAAAATTGACATAAAAATCCTCAACAAAATCTGAGTAAAAGTAATCCAACAACACATAAAAAAAATAATACACCACAATCAACTAGAATTTATTCTAGGGATGCAAGGATGGTTGAATATATGCAAATAAATAAATAAATGTAATAAATGTGATATATCACATCAACAGAAAGAAAGACAAAATGTATATGATCTCAATAGATGCAGAAAAAACATTTGATAAAATTCTACACACCTTCATGATAAAAATTCTCAGAAAACAAGGCATAAAGAGAACATTTCTCAATATAATAAAGACCATATTGACAAATAAGCATATAACATTACATTGAATGGAGAAAAGTTGCAAGTCTTCTAAGAACTCGAACAAGACAAGAATGCCCATTTTCACTACCCCTATTTAACATGGTACTGGCAGTCCTAGCCCAAGGAATCAGATAATAGGAAAAAATAAAATGCATCTAGATTGGAAAAGAGCAAGACAAACTGTCCCTTTCTGCAAATGACATAGTCTTAAATCTAGAAAAACCTACAGCCTCCACCAAAAAATGCTTGGGTCAGATAAACAAATTCAATAAAGTAACAGGATGCAAAATCAACATAAAGTGGCAGTAGCATTCATATACACAATAACAGAGAATCTGAGAAATGAATCATAAAGATAATTGTAGTTACTATAGTTATGAAAAATTTACATACCTGGAAATTAATTTAACCAAAGAGGTAAAAGCTTCTACAATGAAAACTACACAATACTAATTTTAAAAATTGACAGGGACACAAACAAATGAGAAGACATCCCATGTTCATTAATTGGAAGAATGAACATAATTAAAATTGCCATAATGTCCAAAGTAATCTACAGATTCAATGCAATCCCTATCAAAATACAATTGTCATTTTTCACTGAAATAGAAACAGTCCAAAAGTTCTATATATACATAGAAAACTCAATAATCTTTGCTCAAAGTCTTCCAGAACTGACAAACAACTTCAGCAAAGTTTTAGGGTACCAGACCAATATATAAAAATCAGTAGCATTTCTGATATCAGTAATGATGCCCAAGTCAAGAGCCAAATCAAGAATTCAATCTCCCTCACAATAGCCCCCAAAAGAATAAAACATCTAGGAATATAGCTAATCAGAGAGGTTAAAGATCTCTACAATGAGAATTATAAAACACTGCTGAAAGAAATCAGAAATGACACAAACGAATGGAAAACACTTCATGCTTATGTATTGGAAGAATCAATATTGTTAAAATGTCTATGCTGCCCAAAGCAATTTACAAGTTCGGTGCTATTCCAATGAAACTCCCAATGTCATTGTAAACAGAATTAGAAAAACCTATTGTAAAATTCATATGGAACTACAAAAATAGCCCAAGTAGACATAACAATCTTAAGCAAACATAACCAAGCTGTAGGCATTATACTACCTAACTTCAAACTATATTACAAGGCTCTACTAACAAAAACATAATACTGGTATAAAACAGAAACAGAGACTAATGGAACATGATAGAGAACCCAGAAATATTTATAGCCAACTGGTTTTAGACAAAGGTATCAAGAACAAACATTGGGGATAGGATACCTTTTGGAATAAATGGTACTGGGAAATTAGATATTATTATGCAGAAGAATAAAACTGATCTTCATCTCTCACCTTATGCAAAAATTCACACAATATTGATTAAAGACTTAGGTATAGGATCTGAAACTATAAAACTACTAGTAGAAAAGAGAGAAAATACTCCAGGACATTGGTCTAGGCAAATATTTTATAGCCAATCCACCAAAAGTACAGGCAACAAAAACAAAAACAGACAAGAGGGACTTAACCTAAGTAGCTTACGGACAGCAAAGGAAACAATCAAAAGTGAAAAGACAATATATTGAATGACAGAAAATATTTTTAAACTATTTATCCAACAAGGAACTGATATCCAGAATACACAAAGGACTCAATAACTCAACAGTAAAAAAAAAAAAAAAAAAAAAAAAACCCAAATAAGTGAATAGAAGAAATACACATGGCCAACAGGTATATGAAAAATGCTCAATATCACTAATCATCAGAAAAATGCAAATCAAAATCATAACAAAATATTGTCTTGCTGCAGTTAGAATGGCTGTTATTTAAAAAACAAAAAAATAACGGGTGCTTACAAGAATGCAAAGAAAAGGGAAGTTTTATACACTATTGATAGGAATCTTAAAGCCACTATGGAAAACAAAATGGAGATTTTTCAGTAAGTCAGAAATATATGATCCAGCATCTCATACTGGGTGTTTTACCAAAGGAAAAGAAATCAGTATGTCAAAGGGATATCTGTACTTCCATGTTTATTTCAGAAGCAATATTAATAGCAAAGATATGGAATCAACTGAAGTATCTGTCAACAGACAAATAGGTGAAGAAAATATGGTATATATGAACAGTATGAAATACTATTGAATCATAGCAAAAAACGAAATCACGTTATTTGCAACAACATGGATGAAACTGGAGGTCATTATACTAAGTAAAATAAGCTAGTCATGGAAAGATAAATATTTCATATTCTCATTCATATGTGGGAGCTAAAAACGTTAATCTCAAGGAGGTAGAGAGTAGAATGATAGATACCAGAGGCTGAGAAGGACCTGTGGGTCAGAGCAGCAAATGAAGAAAGAGGTTGATTAATAGGATGTAAAGGACTTCTTCAAGGAGAACTACAAACCACTGCTCAAGGAAATAAGAGAGGACACAAACAGATGGAGAAACATTCCATGTTCATGGTTAGGAAGAATCAATATCGTGAAAATGGCCATGCTGCCCAAAGTAATTTATAGATTCAATGCTATCCCCATCAAGTTCTTCACAGAACTGGAAAAAACCACCTTAAACTTCATATGGAACCAAAAGAGAGCCCACATAGCCAAGACAATCCTAAGTAAAAAGAACAAAGCCAGAGGCATCACACTACCTGATTTCAAACTATGCTACAAGGCTACAGTAATCAAAACAGCATGGTAGTGGTACCAAAACAGAGACATAGACCAATGGAACAGAACAGAGGCCCTGGAGACAAAACCACATACCTACAGCCATCTGACCTTTGACAAACCTGACAAAAACAAGCAATGGGGAAAGCATTCCCTATTTAATAATGGTGTTGGGAAAACAGGCTAGCAGTGTGCAGAAAGCAGAAACTGGACCCCTTCCTTACACCTCACACTACAATTAACTCCAGATGGATTAAAGACTTAAACATAAGACCTAACACCATATAAACCCTAGAAGAAAGCCTAGGCAAAACCTTTCAAGTCATAGGCATAGGCAAGGACTTAATGACTAAAACACCAAAAGCATTGGCAACAAAAGCCAAAATAGACAAATGGGACCTAATTAAACTCCAGAGCTTCTGTACAGCAAAATAAACAATCATTAGAATGAACTGGCAACCAACAGAATGGGAAAAAATTTTTGCAATCTACCCATCTGACAATGGTCTAATATCCAGAATCTACAAAGAACTAAAACAGAATTACAAGAAAAAAACAAACCCATCCAAAAGTGGGAGAAGGATATGAACAGACACTTTTCAAAAGAAGACATATATGAGGCCAACAAACATATAAAAAAATGCTCATCATTACTGATTATTAGAGAAATGCAAATCAAAACCACATTGTGATACCATCTCATGCCAGTTAGAAGGGCGATCATTAAAAAATCTGGAGACAACAGATGCTGGAGAGGATGTGGAAAAATAGGAACACTTTTACACTGTTGGTGGGAGTGTAAACTAGTTCGACTATTGTGGAAGACAGTGTGGTGCTTCCTCAAGGACCTAGAAATAGAAATTCCATTTGACCCAGCAATCCCATTACTGGGTATATACTCAAAGGATTATAAATCATTCTATTATAAAGACACATGCACACATATGTTCATAGCAGCACTGTTTACAATAGCAAAGACCTGGAACCAACCCAAATGCCCATCAATGATAGACTGGACGAGGAAAACGTGGCACATATACACCATGGAATACTATGCAGCCATAAAAAGGATGACTTTGTGTCCCTTTTAGGGACATGGATGAATCTGGAAACTATCATTCTCAGAAAACTGACACAAGACAAGAAAATCAACCACTGCATGTTCTCATTCATAGGTAGGTGATGAACAATGAAAACACATGGACACAGGGAGGGGAGCATCACACACTGGGGTCTGTTGCAGGGGGCCAAGGGAGGGACACCAGGGGATGGGGAGGTCGGGAGGGATAACATGAGGAGAAATGCCAGATGTAGGTGACAGGGGGATGGAGGCAGCAAACCACATTGCCATGTGTGTACCTACGCAAAAATACTGCATGATCGGCACATGCACCCCAGAAACTAAAGCACAGTAAAAAAAAAAAAAAAAAAAAAAAGGCACAAA
>CAUYLG010032262.1:0-26935 GCA_963573385.1 Cacajao melanocephalus
ACAAGGTGCATGATGGGAGGAATGAATGAACTGTTTAATCTATATAAGCAAACTCTTGGTAGGGACATGATAGAAATTCTTGAAGAGAATAGGAAGCAGATTTGTGTAGCAATAGAGGGAAGAATGAAGATCAGACCATGAGGATGAGGAAGAACAGATCTGGGTTCAGATGGAGAAGGAAGCCTGTGTCTCAAATGGAACTGGTTAAGAGTGAAGGGGCAAGGTCTTAATGTGTGGGTCGTCCAAGCTGCAGCTCAACGGCCTGGTGTCAGGGAGGCCCATGGGGTGTTCTCTCAATGCACAGGAAGTTGAGCTAAGTGATTAAAAGACTCCCCATAGCTCAGATGATCAGAGCAATTCTCGCCTAAAATGTGAAAGGATTTATCCCACAAAAGGCCACCTTATTGAGGAAAGCATGGATTCAAATCTAAAATGGCCTTAACAGTAGAGAAAGAAAAAATTGCTTACTTCAGGCTTGGGATCATCAGTTCTATGTGGAATTTCTCAGCCACGTGTATCACCCAGACACACTCCACATTGGTGGGGTAGTTTGTAGGGTAACAAGGGCTGGAGAAGGAACCTGATAGACTTGAAATTACTCCTCCACAAGAGTTACTTCCTCCTGAAAAAACAGATGAGAGACCCATGGCTGGTTTCTTTAGGCACACATGTTGCATTTTTCCAGATGTGGAATCCAGAATTCCATCAAGCTGAAGAGTGAAGTCACTAAATGGGGTGGGGTCATGCTGGTGTAGACACAGTTGTGGCTTGGCTGGTGTGAGTGATTGTGCCACTGAGAGGGCATGAGGGAGGATGGAAGATGCACGCTGTCATCCACAGGCAGGACCCTATAATTGATTGTGAGCGATATTGGAAATGGGATTGGACACATGCATGTAGCATGTGTGTAGTGGGGACAGCCTGTACTTCTTTAATGCTCTCCCCAGTCTCCTGCCATGCAAACCAGTTCAGCTCAGATGTGGACAACCCATCCTTTGAGGGCTCCATCCCACCCACTGCCCCTGTGGTAACAAGGGCACATAGAAGTTCATTCTACTTTTATGAATTATAAAAATGATTCTCTGCAACTTAATACTGTATAGGTTATACTTTCAATGAAAGAGTTACCTTGTGGTATAGGGGCTGGAGGAACGGTACCTGCAAAAACCAAAACCAAAGAAAATCAGGAGAGAGCTTAGCATTATAAAACCATCTTATACTTAACCACAAATGAGTGAGCCTGTTATTACCCTTGAGTTTTAATAAATGGTGTATACACTCATTTCTCCCTGATCTGGAATGATGCCTCTGTCCTTCTTTCAGCTGATTCATGAGGAAATCACAAACCACACACAGTTACATGACTTGTTTTCTCTCATATGCTAGGTTCCACAACCCAAGGGTTATCCTTGGGGTGACCAGTTACTAGAAATTACAGTAACATCACTGGGTTTATGACCATAGCACTAAGCCTGTAGAAATTTACCAAACGCTGAAATTCAGAAAAATAAAAACGAGAAAGTTGAGAGCCAGGGTGGAGCAAGGCAGGTTGGACAGGTATTCCACTGAAGAAAGATGGGCCTTAATGGGGAGCTCCAATGAGTGTGTAAGGTCCCTTCTTTTTCCTTTATCATGTCTTCTTGGCTTTGATTTCTATGTGGCATACATAGTTTTCCTTCAGTATCCATGAGGGGTTTGGTTCCAAGACTCCCTAAGGATATCAAAATCCGCAGATGCTCAAGTCTCATATAAGACACAGGAGTATTTGCATAGAACCTATGCTCATCCTCCAGTATACTTTAAATCATCTCTGGATTACTTATAATACCTAATACAATGTATTATAACACTACATAAATGGCTGTTACACCGTATTGTCCAGGGAATAAAGACAAGAAAAAAGTCTGTATGTGTTCAATACAGATATAACTATTGATATTTCTTCTTGAATATTTTTGATCCACAGTTGGTTGAATCCACAGATGTGGAATCATGGAGACAGAAGGCCTGCTGTATGTCTATATTCTATGTATGTCCTCAATCCCCCACTGCATGGCAGGTGCTGAGGGGAGGGCAGCTATGAAAGCCTGCTCATGGGAGTGCTGGTAATCGTTTGGGTTTTACACCAAGGGTTTGGTGGGGGAGGAATTTGAAGCAAACAGGTCAGATGTCTTTGAGAACTTCTTTATTCCCATTGTCTTGCTCCTGGGCCAGCACCCCAGCAAAGTGCAGAGCAGTGAAGGTGATGGACACAGTCAACTTACCTGTCATTAGTCCTTTACCAGAAGAAGTGTAGTATATCACCAGAATACATTTTTCACTAACTTAAAGTGGCTCAGAAGCAATTTTCTTTTGTTAAAATGTTTGGTATGCAATATTTATCTCAGAGTATTAAATGACAAAAGCCTTATATTTTTGTGTCTTGGTAGGTATATAATGTTCTATCAATAAGCACTTTTTTGGATTTGTGCTTACAATGGGATACTATTTAGACATAAGTGGTAGCATTTTCCTTCATAGTTTCCTTAATTCCATGACCCACTCTCTTTTCCAGCCAGCTATGCATCTCTGCCTCAGAAAATGAATATTACAGCAGGGAAGACAGAAAGGCTTTCTGAGGTTTGAAGCCCCAGGCTCCAAGCGGATTTGGGCCTAGAGCTGTTGATGAACTGAAAGCCATTCCCTCTCCTCCTGCTGTCTTTTCCTCCTCCGAGGGCCCAGGCCAGAACAGACTCCTTATTGGGGAAGAAGAGGAAAGCCAGAGGGAATCAAAGAGAGTACGGCTGCCTGTTAGACACGAGAAAGAGTTCTGTGTGCTCTGCCTCTCCTCCAGAGCAGCTACATAATTAGTGGGTCTCAGTGCAAAATGGAAATGTGGGGCCCTGGCCAGGGATGGAGAAATCACTTTCCCCTTCCTACAGGTTACTGCCTCAACCCATAGCAGCTGGGCAACCCACAAGGAATGGAGGTTTCCATCTTGGGATGTAGTTGGGACCTGGATTGAAATGGGCAAGAGAGCTCCACAGAGTGTCCTAGCAAATGTGCCATGGTTCTGCCAGCCCAGGGCAGGGACAGCTGCCAGCTACCTTGTTGGGCTCTAAAACACCACAAAATGCACCCTGACCCTGATAGCTTCCTGGTGTTCAGGCCCCTGCTGGGGGAAGAATGTGGCAGCAGTCACTGGGCAGGGTCAGGGAAGAAGCTGGGCAGGGCCCAGGGGCCCAGGGAGCAGAGAAACGGGCAGGTGAAAACCCATCCCCAGGAAGCAGGAGGCTGCAGGAGGCTGCAGGAAGCAGGACCACACATACTTCGAAATCTTGAGTCTGGGAGAAGGTCACTGTTGCACATTGACTTTGAGTAGGTTACCAGTCCACTCTGCTGTGTTGGCTAAGCCAGAAGGCTCACAGAAGAGCCCTAAATGGTTTACTTCTCATCAGCGGTCTGCTCTTGACCCACTAGGAGACAGTCTGGCATTTAATGTATCTTTTCTTTCCTGCATACTTTCATTTTCTAACCCACGTCCCTAAGAGGGAAACCTTTCCCCTTCTCTCTTCTCCCTGTTGACCTTCTCAGCCATAGTGATTCAGTCTTTCTCCATCTTTCTCCTCCTGCCCTCCCTTCCTCTGCCACCAGAAGACAGTTTTGGATGTGATTCCATTTGGGAAATGTGGCTTCTTAGCTCCTTGCCTGAGCACTAGTTCTCAACGTTGGCTACACACTGGAATCACATGGGGAGCTTTAAATATCACTGATGACTGGGGGTGACCTCAAAGACGGTAACATGACAGGTCAGGGATGCAGCCTGGAAACCAGAAATTTCAAAAGCTTTCTGAGTGATTCTAGTGTGCAGCCAGAATTGGGAATCACCAGCCTAGTCATTGTCTACCAGTGTCTAGGTCAGGAGAGAGGTTACATTTCTTTTTAACTTTGCCAAGATAGTAGAAATTCAGTGTTGGACCTACCTGGGGGTACAGGAGTCACAATTGGAGCCCAGTTCCCAGCATCTGCATGCATACAAGAAAAAATTAGAAAAATCTAAATTACATTCTATGAAGACAAAGAAATGGTGGCTTTCTAGTGCAGGACTGTCTCAAGCAGGAAGGTCCTATGTCACATAAGCAAAAACAAGGCCATGGTTAGACTCTGGAAAAGCAGCTCCAGAACTGGGAGAGGTGCAGAGAACAGGAGCAGCCAATAGCGTGGCCCTGCTGTGTTTGTCCTCAGAATGAAGTCAGGCTCTCAGCATTCTCTCTCTACCTGGCTGAAGGGACATTCATCTGCTGGGCCACTGTCCTAAAATTCCCTGGCCCCACTCTGTGCATGGCCTTCATCCATTTAATTCTTCAATTTTAGACAGCCCCACTCTAGGATGTCTTTGGATGAAAGATCAGAAAGAATCTATCATGGAAGGGGAGGCTACCTGAGCAGATGACACCGGCATCCTCATTGTGGCCACAACTGTGGTCTGACCAGCCAGAGCTGGGGCACTGGCCAAGATAGTTCTCACTTCCTGAACACTGAATGTTGTCTAGAAGGATGTCTCCAGAGCCTGGGCCAAAGTGGGCCTTTCCAGGAGCAGCAATGGCCTGACCACACCCAAGCTGCTGACACAGAACCTCAGCATCATTCAGGTCCCACAGGTCATCACACACAGTGCTCCAGGAGCCCTTGTGTAGGACCTCCACGCATCCCGAGCACTGGCCGGAGCCACCCGCCAGCTGCAACTCTTGTCCATCTTCTAAACAGAGCAAGATTTTGTTTCTGAATTTGGTAAGTTTTAAGTAGTAGGTGATTTCTAGCTTCTGTGTTTGTGGCTAAGGCAAACATGAGAGCAAAACCTTAAAGCAGACTGATTTCATAATAGGCTTAAGGGCTTCAGGGTGAGACAGGAAGTGAATTTGAATCCTTGTTCTATGGCTTCCTAGTTGTGTAAACTTTTATAAGTGATATTGTCTCCCTGAGCCTCAGTTTTCTCATCTGTAAAATGGGGACTCTAGCAGCATCTAGAGGGGATGCTACCAACGAGAGTATACTCAGCATCCAGCACATCAGGGTTACTGCAGATCTCATCATATGGTTTTTGTGTCACAATGCTGGGTTATGAGAGGGCAGATTCCCAGCTGCCTTTTCCTATGTATCTTGGATAAGGGTAGATTTAATCCGCTGAAAGGCACCTGGACCACAAGGGTGACTGTGACTTCACAGAACACAGTGGCAATGTTGTATCTGGACTGAAGGTCTGTGGCTAGTTAGAATTATCTGATGTGGAGACACCATAAGGACAGCCTCCCCTTACTGTGTCCATTGGCTCTGTCACTTTGGCCTTCTTTCTGCTGTTTCAACATGCCCAACTCTTTCCTCTGCCTGGAATGACTTTCTACGTCATTCATCACATGCCACTTCTTCAGAGATGCCATTTGTTCCATCCAGTCTACAGTAGTACCTTCTCCACTCCAGGCACCCTCTACTCTCCCACCTGGCTCTTTATCCCCTGCCCTCATCTCTATCCTTTATCATCCTTACCCCAAAACCCATTTGTTTATTTCCTTGTTTCTTGTGTTTTGGTCCTCTTTCACTTACCCATGTCCACACTAGAATATAAAAAACATGAGGGCAGAGAGCTCATGTAACTGTGCTCCCACACTTACAACCGGACCTGGTACATAGCAGGACCTTTGTAACTATTGTTGATTAGATATATGGTGGTATTGAGTTAATGAGTGTCTGGATTTCAAATGTTGGAGCTTACTTAGCTTCTCCAGGGCAGAGTTTCAAACATTGCTTTGAGGGTGAAATATACAAGGAATTCCCTTACTCAGATACAAGCAAACCTCAAACCACATCCGGGGACTTACTACCTGGTTTTCTGGTGGCCTAAAATAATCACTGGTGTTTCTGCAGGGGCTCCTCAGCATCAGAGGTTTCACAGCTAGCAGGCAGTGTGCTTGCAGGGTGCAAATTGAACCTGGCTCTGGAATGACTGCCTGCAGGGTCATGGCTAACAGGAATCCCGAAGCCTCTCATTTGGATGAGACTAGGTTTCACTGTATGCAAGGTATAAAATAGCCCAACAGGTGGAGGAAGCGGAGTCTTGTCACAGGAGTGTTGAACTTCCACATTTCAGAACTCTGGACAGTTCCCAAGAGGCTGCAGATAGCAGATGCAGCCCTAAGACCCTTCATAGCACCCAGGTTTTCCCTGCAGGCAGTAACAGCCTGGCCACTCACACACAGAATGCACATGACTGACTCACTGTAACTTCCCATGTGGCTTTCATGGTGGGAAAATCTAGCAGCTATGGAGCAGGGTTAATGAAGTCAAGTGTAGGGGTTTTAAAAGACTGAATCACAGGCCTGTGCTAGTAAGGGAGTGTCTGAAGTTAGAAACTGTTCTGTCTTTTAACCACCAAAATCTACTTGAAGCTTCTTACCTGACTGCCTTCCACCCTGAGGAATAGTATTAAAAAGAGCATAAAAGCCAGTGTTGGTTATCATAGAATCACTTTGGAACACCACTGTCATGATGTGTGAGGAAGAGAAGAAGATCACAGTTGCAGGGGCACAGAACTTCCCCATGGAGAGTGAGGCAATCCTGGGACCATCGAAGATTTCAACGGAGTCATAAGGACAGCCAAGGATATCTTCCAGCCTGGGGTGAATAGACATGGAAGGGTAGTGGCAGATTAGAAACTTCCTAGATATTAATGCTAAAAAACAAAAAGTGTGACAACCATAGAGATTAAATATTTGGATTATATTTAAATTTCACACTGAAATGTAAAATATTAATTAACTTTTTCAGATGACCTATCACAACTCTATTTTCTCTGGCTAAGGAATGTGTGGGACTTTCACCTACAATCTCTTAATAGAAGTTTAAAATTATAATGGTTTTGGCCAATCACAACCTACATAGGACATTAGGAAATACTAATTTACACTGCAACTAAATTCATAACAGTCAGATCACCCCAATGATCAGCATGCAGCAGACATCACAGTCAGATTTTTCCTACTTCTGTATTTCACAATATTTGCCATACTCAAATTCTTGGGCAGGAACAAACTTGATTTTAAAATAAAATCAAGGCAGGATACAGAAGACTATTTGTAGTATGACAATTATTCATGAGGGAGGCAAGGGAAAGTGATTTTGAAGGAACAGACAATGGGTAACATAATAGAATTTGGAGGTATGGGTTCAAGGTTCTTACCTCATTGTGGCTAATTGTGTCCCTAGGGTTTTAGTCAACAAAGATAACATGTCCTGGGGCATTTCTGGCTTAGTGCATGTCTGAATCCATAGCTGTCATAGAGTCATGATGGAACACAATTCAGTGCATGCCTGGAGCTAATGATCATGGAATTCCACAGTCTGGCTGTGTTTGTAACAAGATGTGTATCATACCCAAGAAGAAGGGCTTCATGAAGACTCTTTCACAGACCCATATATTGGTGAAAAGATGGGGCATTGACATCACACGGATCTAGATGGGTTGGCCTTGGGCAAATTAGTTATCCTCTTTGAGCCTCAGGCTCCTCATCTCTAATGGAGATGACAAAGACATCTATCTTTGGGCTGTATAATCTTGGAATATGACAAAGCATACAAAGTCTGGGGCAGCGGTAAAATATCAGCTGTTATTTTATGTCATGGAGATTAAAATGTCAGTGACTTTGGAACATTTATTCTCTTTATGTCAGAGATGAGGCAATGACACTAATGTTTCCTCTTGCTTTGCAGAACATTTAAAAGATACAGGGCCCAAAGCTGGAGTAGTTGGCTAATGTGTGTATGAAAATTTTCTTACTGTTTAAAATTTGGATTCAAATAAGAAAGTCTAAGAGGACAAATATTGGTATCCAGTGTACAATAAGGGCAAAATTGTTGAGAATTTTTGTGGTATTTTTAGAAAAAAAATAAGAAGAAACACTATCAAAATATGTTAATAACCCACTTATTGAATTTTTCAACTTAGAAATAACTCATTGGATAGTGCTACAAAATTAACCCAAAATCTGACTTGAAAAAACTATAGAATGTTGGGTTCTTCTGCTTTCACTCTTAAATTTTTCCCACTAAAAGAAATACTTTTAATATGATTTTACAAATCAATATTCTTATTTACATAGAACCTTCTCTTTAAAAGTTTTCTTACTTCAAACTTGGAATTATGAGTTCTATGCGAAATTTTGTGTCCACATAGATCTCCCAAACACATTGGATGTCTGTTGGGTAGTTTTCTGGATACTGTGGACTAGAAAATGAACCAGAGAATCTAGAAATGACCCCTCCACAAGAGTTACTTCCTCCTGAAACAACAGGAAAAATAGTGTTAGAATGTGTCCATCTGGCATTACTGTGTAATCCTAATAAAGCCCAGCTCATACAGTGGTCAGGTGGAGTTGGGCAGCAGTTAGTTGGCCTGGGTGGGCATGCATACACCTTTAGCTTAAGGAAGGAGAGTCCATTCAATCTAATTCCGATGAAGCAAAAAGTATTCATGTGTGCAACTTCCTTGCTTTTCCCTTTCTCTCAGCACTTGATAAAGAAAATGTCCTATTTGTCCTTTCTGCTTACAGTTTTTCTCCCCCTCTCTAAAGTAGGAGTTTTGCTTGCTGGGGAGGGACAGAGTAAATCTAAATAATAAGAGACTGGAAGGAGAGATGAGGAAACAGAGGACACAGGTGCCTGGGAAAGGGGAGAGTTTGAGGAGGTTTGGGGAGCAAGAGGTTCTAGAACAACTTTGGGTTCTGATAAAGGGACACTGATCTGTTAGGGGATGTTATGACTGGCACCTTCCTTACTCTTCATCACTTTTGCTGGGTAGACTGTTTCTTTTAACTCATGTATTTAGTATGAGACTGGAACTTGCAGGATTTGGGATTTATAAGGCTTAAACAAGATAACAGCGAAATCTAATAGCTTCATGTACACTGTCATATTAGCATAGATAGATACACATATACGTATGTATTTAAAACAGGATTTCACACGAAGAAGCAGAAAACCTTGAATCATCGAATTATTTTTGAAGGAAATCTGAAAGCACAATATGCTTTATTGACCTTGTCTCTAAACTGTGAAGTTGCTTAATTTTTCTACTTTCTGTTCCCCTTGGTCAACTTATGGTTCTCCCAGAATCTCGCAAATTCCTTGTCTTTCCCGAGATGGATTGAAATAAGTGATGATGCTCTTAGTCATCTGGTAGTTTTATCACTGACCACATTCGTAAGCTACAGTAATGAGGCCAGGTCAGGCTGACACTGGAACCTCAGGGAGTTGGACCTTCTGAAATCTCTACATGCGGCAGGGGATAATGAACTAGTGCCATCTACAGGACTATACCCAAAGAGGATACGCTGAGTATGGGCTAGATGTCTGACCTGGGCAGATACGCATCCCCCTTCCCAGACTGCTCCTTTTGTTGTAAAGTCAGTATTTTTGTACAGAGTTTTTTACACAGAGTGGCATCAGAGAAACAGACCCCTTTTCCACACTGTGACAGGCTCTGTTGTGCTATGTCCTGGGCACACTGCCCAGCATCTGCCATGATGGTTCTCTTGGCATGGAATGACCATTTCAATTTAAAATAAATGATTACCTTTTATGTGATCCTGAGAAGCTGTAGAAGAACCTGAAAGGGAATGAAGGGAGAAAATAATGACACCCAGGTGAAAATATTTAGTCTTATCTACAAGTCAGTGAAATGTAAAGGGTTTCCTCAGAAACATCAATGTACTTAGTGCAAACCGAGGAGAGTTTGCACTGAAGGTGCTGAGGGAGTATCTTCTATGGTTCTGTGGCAGGTTAGAGAAGGCCACAAAGTCCTAGACATGCCTCCTGTCACAAGATGGGGTCCAGGTATCCTTCCTTGAACCTGGATGGGTTCTGTGACTGCTTTGCCAACAGAATATGGCAGGAGAGGCTCTGCACCTTAAGAGACTGGTGGCTTCCACCTCCCATCTCTGGGAACACTGGCTTGCTCCTGCAGCCCTCAGCCACCTTACAAGAAGTCTGAGTGTGGCCAGACATGGTGGCTCACACTTGTAATCACAGCACTTTGGGAGGCCAAGGCAAGTGGATCATTTTAGGTCAGGAGTTTGAGACCAGCCTGGCCAACATGGTGAAACCTCGTCTCTACTAAAAATACAAAAATTAGCCAGGCATGGTGGCGGGCACCTATAATCCCAGCTACTCTAGAGGCTGAGGCATGAGAATGGATTGAACCCCTGGGGGTGGTGGTGGAGGTTACAATGAGCTGAGATTGCACCACTTCACTCCAGGCTGGGCAAAAGAGCAAAACTCTGCCTAAAAAAAACCCAAAAAACAAAAAACAAAACCAGAAAAACAACTAACAAGAAAAAGAAGTCTCAGTGTGCATGGTCTCTCAGCAGGGTAGTCAGACTTCTGGCTGAGCTCATCCTTCCAGCTGACCCATCCAAGGCACAAACTGTATGAGTGAAGCTGTGTTGAATTCTCCAGATCAGTCACCAGATGAACTCCACTGAGCAACCCTGCTCAATGCTCTATAGAGCAGAAGGGTCTCCCAGCTGAGCCCTGCCTGAATTCCTGACCCTTAAAGACCTGACATACATCTAAATGGTGGTTGCTTTAAATTACTAAGTATTGGGGAGCAATAGATAACCAGAATGGCTCCTTTCACTCAATCTCATTTTTCTCATTTCCCTGCAGTCCATAAAATGAGAAAACTACAGATGAGTCTTCACTGGAATATCCACCGCCCTTGACTCCAACCATGGCCCTTTAACATTAGACTGTCCCTCACTTCTCAGTCACGGTCCCAATAGGTAAAGCTGGCCTTCCCCCAAGAACATCAGGACACATCGAGGTCTTCTCCAGGCAAGTGCCCAAGAGAGATGCTTCTGCCAATGGCTGCTAGCTTGTCTGTGTTCACTGAGGTGTGTAGGGATCAACCAGGTGCATTCAAAAGGATAGAGATGGCTTTGTCAATTCCAGTCCTGCCACTTTCTAATCAAGTTATCTTTGGCAGGTTTTTTGATCTCCCTAATCCTCAACTGTGAAATCACCTTTAGCATCATTTCACAATTCACAGTGCATGTGGTTGGTCTCATTTTTCTAATTTTTGGTCTTTATTACAGATGAATATTAGTCAATAATTCAATGATAAGATCTTCGAAAAGGGGCAAAAGTCATAAGATCCCTAAGAGCATGGACTCTGGGGCCAGAATGATCAGTGTCGAAATTTGGGTCATTAACTTGCTGAGTGATTCTGAGAAAGTTACTTATCCATTCTGTGTCTCGACTTTTCTCTTCTGTAAAATATACTAGATAATGCCTTTTTGCAGCATTGTCCTGATGATTAGCAATGACCTGAGCAAAACATCTCACCATGTTTACTCTAGTTTTCCCTGGTCTTTGTGTAGCTGAGTCAATGAATGGGTAAATGAGATTGATGGCCAAGAGCATTGACAGCTTGCGTTCAGATACCCTGGCTAGGCCTCAGCACCTCACTAACTTTCTATGTCTCAGGTTATCTGGAAAATATGAATAATCCAAGAACCTGCTTCAAGAGGTTCTTGTGGGGATTGTAAGAGTTATATACATGAAGGGCTCAGAACAGTGCCTGGTTCTTAGCACTTATAAGTATTTGCTGCTATAATTTATTATTATTATTATTATTATTATTATTATTGGAAAGATGCCTGAATTAGAAAAAAATATGGACATACCTGGAGGTGTGGGTGGAGGTAGGTCTTCTGCATCTGAATGCATAAAAAAAGGTAAGAGGTTACTCTATTTGGGGTGACAAGGTATAGGAACCCAGAATGCCAGAACTACCCCTTGGGCAACTTCAGCCCTCCTCTGGCAGACTCCTTGGCCTAGAAGGCTGGGGAACAGCAGCTGGGTCAACTCTGCCCCATAGCAGCCAGGGCTGGATTGCCCTTGGCCCTTCTTATACAGAATCCCTGGACTACTTGTTAAGATGCATATTCTAGGGCCCCTTTCCTACCTAGTCATAATCTTTGGGGGTGGGACCCTAGAATCTGCATTGTAATGTCCATTTGGTGCTCATGCCAATGAATTAGAGACCTTTCCTGTGCAACTCCTGTGGTATCCAAAGGAGACACTTGAGAAACAGGCAGACATATGGATGGATGGATGAAAATTCCACCCAGGATGCAGTTTTAAAATGCCACAAATTGCCGCATCAGAAATCACTGGCTGAGAGGGGAGAGGATACCTGAGCAGATGACACCGGCATCCTCGTGGTGGCCACAGTTGTGTTCTGACCAGCCTGAGTGGGCACACTGGCCCAGGTAGTGCTCTACCCCAGAGCACTGGAGGTTGTCCAGGAAGATGTCTCCTGAGCCTGGGCCAAAGTGGGCCTCGCCAGGGCTAGAAACAGCCTGCCCACACCCCAGCTGCTGGCATACAACCTCAGCTTCATTGAGGTCCCAAAGGTCATCGCACACGGTGCCCCAGGCACCCTGGTGGAGAATCTCCACACGCCCCGAGCAACGGCCTGAGCCGCCCATCAGCCGTAGCTCCGGCCAGTCCTCTGTAGACAGAGACACAGCATGTGAGTTCCCAAAAAACCCCACCTGGGTCCACCACTGCCACATTCCCCGGTCTTTAGGCTTGTTCCTCAGATTTCTCATGTGTTCCTGAGTTGCAGGTTGTGGGGCCTTCAGTCAATTTAATTTTATTTTAAGTACGTATAGATTGTCTTTTATGTTAGGCACTGACGAAACAGCTCTAAACCAGAGATGTGATTTCTGTCCTCAGGGAGCCCAGAATCTATTTACTAGTCAAATGCAGACACTGCTGCAGTGCACCATTGCACACTGTGATAAATGGGCCAAAGCAGGGGGAAACAGGATGCTATGAAGGGGACAATAGAGAGGAAGGGGCTGGGGAGACACCTCTTAAAAAAGTGAGAAGGAGCTAGTCATGGGAAGAGCTGGGAAGGTGCCTTGAGCCAGAGGAATAGCATATGCGAAAAGGCCATGAAACCCATTTCACTCTGCATGCATCTCCAAAAAATATAGACTTAACAAACAGACACACACAACCCCCTATCATCACATGTAAAAAATCAAAAGTATTTTTAAATAAGACTTTCTAGTAGAATCTCAGTGGTGTGAAAATCCCTGCAGTTTAGATAAGGAGTGAACTTAGAACTGAAGAAACAAATAGCTCAAAGCCAAAATCAAGAACAGCTGATATTTAACTCCCATCAACAAAAGATATGGCTGACCTGGACTGGTAGCAAGTGAATCTTCAGCATCTGTTTACAGAGAGAACAAGTATGTCATTTTTTTTTTAATCCTAACTTTAACAACCGAAGATGAAGGTTTTAGTTCCATCATTATAAGAGTTTATTAATCTGATGTGGGAAAAATTCATCCTTTTAAAAAAACATAGTACTGGGAGAAGCAGATTCATCTGTAGATAATGAAAATAATTTTCTCTCTGGTTGTTGGTTTGTACTGAGTTATGAAAAAATGGCCAGATGCAAAGGCACAGTTGGGATGATCTGACTTAAACCAACAATTTTGTAGCGGGTGAGTTTCACTTTGGGCGACTTTGAGGGGACCTCAGATGTAGACAATCATCTTCTGGAAGATTGAGATGTGGAAATAACATGTACCCATGAGGTTGTCACTAGGTTACCTGCCAACCATGATAAGATGTCACAAAGCAAACAGACATATGAATGCACCAACACATAAGATAATGTTTTTAAGTATGCACCTGAAATTAAAGGTCATGGTTAGCAAGTACTGACATGCAATTGAGCTACTTCTCACATGGGTAATTCTATGCAGCAAGCCTTCCTAATTTGAGTTATAATTTCCAATTTTTCAAGTCACATCAGGTATTACAGCTGTTAGTTTACCAAAAGGCATCTCATAATCAGAAAGTATTATAATAGACATTACAGAGGTGGCTAACTTACTGATAGCTAACTGTTGATACACAAGAAAATTTAGAATATATTTTAAAAATTGTCACAAGCTAATTGAAGTAAGTCAGGTTAGTGCACAGATTTTCTTGGTGTTGTGATTGAGTGAGGAAATGGTAGTAAGAATTACCAATATATTTAAGGGAGAGTTGAAGTGTTGCTCACATACAGTCTGTGTGTCAACACCAGCTCTGGAAGCCAGACTCAAGTCTTCTTGGCTCTGAGGCCTCCACTAGCCTTGCTACCGCAGGCTGCCTTTTTCAATGAGCTCCTTATTCCCATCATTAAACATGTTATTTGCATGTTTCAGTAAAGCACACATACCTTTGGTAATACTTCCAAATTAGAAAGTTAGGTTTTATACGGGAGGCTAGCAGATAAAACCTCACCTATTTAACCAAGTTAGAAAAGCTACAGCAAAAATTGAATGCTACATGTTTCAGGATCCTATATTTGCCCCAGGCTGACCCTGAACCCTCGCAGGGAGATTTTGAAGCATGCTGGGACTGGCAGTGCCCATATTAGAGGGGAGAGGATACCTGAGCAGATGACACTGGCATCCTCGTGGTGGCCACAGTTGTGCTCTGACCAGCCCGAGTGGGCACACTGGCCCAGGTAGCGCTCCACACCAGCACACTGGAGGTTGTCCAGGAAGATATCTCCTGAGCCGGGGCCAAAGTGGGCCTTCCCAAGGGCAGACATGGCTCGACCACACCCAAGCTGCCAGCATACAACCTCAGCTTCATTGAGGTCCCAAAGGTCATCGCACACAGTGCCCCAGGTGCCCTGGTGGAGAATCTCCACGCGTCCTGAGCACCGGCCAGAGCCACCCACCAGCCGCAGCTCTGGCCAATCCCCTGCAGGGAGAGATCTGGTGACTGTTGTCCTCTGGGAGCACTGCACCCTTCCCATGGGTGTTGAGCTCCCCACCCCATACTACTTCTACAAGTGGAGAACTTTGTAGTTGGTCAACTAGTCAACCTCTTAGTTGGAAGTTGCAAGGTCATTAGGATTGTCTGCAGCACTAAAAAGTCCACTAATTGAGTCTCTATTTTCCCAGAGTTATGTGCCGATTTGTTTTGGCTAAATGCAGAAAAACAAATAATTTGCACAGTGATTTATGATTTTTACAAAGTATGTGTGTGTGTGTGTGTGTGTGTGTGTGTGTTCACTTCCACCTTTATTATAACTCAGGAAGGTAAGTAGAGGAGTATTGGTATACCAATTTTATCTGTGAGGAAACCGAAAGTTGGAGAAGCAAAGTGATTCACCCCAAATCCCACATCTGGCAAGCAGCAGATCTAAAGTCAGGTCTCCTGATTCCAAAGTTCACAATTTTTTCTCTGCTATTCTATTTCACTGCCTCTGGAATGACTCTGACACTCCATTTACTTTGCAAAAGTCTATTGGTGATGTGGGTGGGGAGCTAACTATGGTCAGTACTGGTCGTAAGGAGGAAAGATAGAATCCCACTAGAGAGTACTTGCAAGCTGCTCAGGCTTTGATGACTCTGAAAGGTACCAAAAAATGAACTTTACTCATCCTGGGATGGTAGAGTCAAAAGATCACAAAAGTTTTAAATGGCTCTAAAAGTTTGGACAGAGTCAAGTGTTCCATTTGCAAATAAATGGACTATTTGCAGTTGGTCCAGTTTCTGTGCATGAAGCAGATACAGGTGCAGATACAAATGCAGGTGCCGAGACGAAAGGACACTCGGTAAATGAATGAATCCATTTCAGAGCTTACCTGCTCTTGCTGTTACTGTCTTGGGTGTTGCTGTCGGGATGGCTGTGGATACAAGAAGACTCCTTTAATTAAGAAGGGACGACTTGGGCAAGTCAACAGGGCAGCATTCTGAGATCAGCCTTCAGTAAATGCCAAGATTCTGGCTGATTCTTTCTCCCTGCCATCTTGGTAACATGTGACCTTCCAAATCAAACTCTGTTTTCATGTGCATCTTTATGTTTCTCAGGTGTGTGGGGTTCAACAAAAATAATATTCTCTTTTCCTGCTCAGTAACCATAAATATAAAAGTTTTTAAATTGTGCTATTCTATGCAAACATGCAAACATTCACAATCAGTGTCCCTCTGGGGAAAACAGCTGTTTCTTCTGCTTGCTTCTGCTTTAACTTTTTCTAAAAATGGAGTATCTAATTAGGTGAGTCATTGGCTTTGATAGAAACAAACAAGGAAATAAAACCAACAATTATCAATATACAGGGATTCAATTGTTGGTAGGCATAACTTGGTTTGAGTGTAAATGGCATGATACTTGTGCACAAACTGTGCAGATGGAATCTCTCATCTACAGAAGATTTATACAGGGAACTAGGAATCATCTATGACAGACAGAGCAAATAATGATGGTAAAAGCACTTGGAGGGGGACACAATAAGAAATTAGGGGGTAAAATTTGAGTAATAGCATGAACATGACTCACTGATTAGATGTGGGGTCTGCAACACTGCCTCTGCAAAAACAAGGAAATACATCGTCAATAGCCATTTAATGCCAATTAAGGTGATTATTCATTATCTGCTTTGGTACACAGAGCATCTCCTTTGTGCTTTATAGCACGTTTCCAAAGCTTGCTCAGTGAGTCACCCTGGCACTTGGTAAAATACAAGAGACTGTTTTGAACAATGTTTTGGAAAAAGCGGATACTAGTTATTCGCGGTTTCATGAGGTCTGCCTGTTTTCTCTTAGTGGTGAATCATTCAGCACCTCAGATAATGACTGAACCTCCTAAGCCTCAGTTTCCTCATCTGTAAAAGGGAAAGAACCATGGGTCTGTGTGAGGATAACACATGTGAAGTGCTTAAAATGCTGCCTGGCATACAATAGGGATTCAGTAAATGTTAGCTGCTATTTTGAGCATTTCAATCACTGTTGTTGTTATTATTACCTAACCCTGAGTACCCTGCACTTCCACAGGCGACCTTGGCTTGGTCCTGCCTTCTTGCCACACACTTTATATTTCCTATCTCCAGGCCATGCTGTTCCCTCACCTGATGTGCTATCTCGCCTTCTCTACCTATAACTTAGCCAGCTTTAGAGGCCATTTCTCCTCAATGTTTCCTTAATACTTTTAACCTATATTGCACTTTCTCTCTTTCCTAATGTCTTTTGCAGAGGTGCATGCATATGTCAATTTAGCATATTCTGGTATATTTATCTGTTCCATTGTTTGCCTTCATCTAGTGTTTCTATTTGTCCTCTACTCATACCTCATGTATTTGCCTTAAACATCCACTTGGTTGTATATAAACCTCTCTCAGGCTGGGACTACAACTTCTTCTGCGGGTCCTAAAACACCTACCTAGTACTAGATTCAGAGTAATGTCAGAAATAACCTTCTAATGGGCTGACTGTGATGACAGGTTTATATAGAATGAAAAACTCACAATAAAGCAGCCCATTATCAAGCATTTATGATGTGCCAACACTTTGTGAAGTTTTTTACTTACCTCATTGCATGCAACTCTCACAATAAACCCAGAAAATCAGGGTCCCTTGCTGTTCCCATTACACAGGAAAGGAATGGAGGCTGGGAGAGGTCAAGCTGCTTGCCCAAGGTCACAGAGTAAGTGATAGGACAGTGACTCATACTCAGGCAGAGAGTCCAGTTCTAGAATTGTTGCTCTTTACCATTATCCTTACCTTTGGGTGCAGAATAATAATAAGCAATGAAGTTTTTTCCCAGGTTGTTGAAGCTTCGGAAATACACGAGGGTCATTGAGCTGGAGGAGGAGACGTAGGTGGGGCGGAAGCCAGAGCAGGTCTTTCCCAATGACTTTGTTGAGGATGGAGGACCGTCCAGGATCTCAAAATATTCATTGGTGCAGTTGAGGCTGGGGAAGCAAACACCACGGATACCTCTCAGTTTCTTCATCAGAAGACCTTAGAGGCCTGCTGTGAGACAGATGCTTCATTTTGTTACTATAAAGGTGTTGGAGATAAGAGTAAAAGCCTGTCAGTCATTTAAACATAGCATGGGTTCCTTTGATCCTACTTTTTCCCTCTGAGAGGCATTGCTTTAAGGGAATGGGATTTTAAATGGAAGAGGAAATAGTAGGCTGGCACGAGATGTGCCGCTGGGAGCAGCCCGAGACAGCAGAGTACCTCATAGCCAAAAAGCTACACAAAGTAGCAAAGAACATACATAATAGCTTAGGACTTACTCAAGATGTGGAAATGCCAGCAGTATATGATCAGATGCATTTGCCTTAATTTCCCACACACAAGTGATGTTGTCATGCATTTCATTCTGTGGGGGATTCCTAATCGCTCCAGATGAGTTAGTAATAATGCCACCACACTGAGATTTTTCTAAATGCAGAAATATATTTTAGAATTTCAATTATTTCGTAACTCACATTAAAAAAAGAAAAACTATTTCCAAAGAAGATTTTAGTTGTTATTACTTTGTGAGTATGTCTTAGGATGCATCAGAAGTATCAACTAGTCTAAAAAGTCTTGCAGACTTAGAAATTAGAGGATAAGTGAATCTGAATTTTAAAACATCTCTCATCTCTTTTGAGAATTATGCCATCTATATGGGCTTGCTGGAAAGAGCTATTATGCAATATCAGCCAGAACATTTTTCTCTGGTTACCCCTAGCTGTGGGCTCTGTAGCTTTGACTTTTGTACAGTTACTAGTAGTAATGAGTAAAGTACTGCTTCAGTTTCCCAATTAACCTGAGCCAATGTGGAGCCTCTGTGGAAGACAGAGTCCATCCACTATCAGTCATAATTTACTCAAATTGCATTCTTAAAAACTCACTATTAAGTACAAAGAAGTTGCCCTTAGTCATCCACCCCTGGAATACCCCTAATACGGATAAGATTTTGTATCTACCTGTCTGCCCACTTGATAATTTGTTTATCCACCCACTGTCTGTCTGTTCTGCTTCCCTGTCTATGCATCTGTCCAACATTCAATCCTGAATTAAAGGTGATGCTGGTGGCAATGGAAACAGCTGGTCCATCAGATTATCGGGATGTATAAGAACTGGACCTAAACTCCATTGGCCCTGGTCATCTAGCTGTGTCTAAAATGACCAGCCAGGCTGTCCTTGCAACAGTGGCATTTTAGCCCTTTATCCCCAGGTAGTGCTAGAAAAAGTTCAGTGGATTTCTGAAGGCCCGAGGCATAGGCAAGATCAGAGGAAAAAAATGGCAGATGAAAAAGAAAAAATAGAGAAGGAGGATGGAGATCGTCAGAGAAGGGGAAAAGGTGAAGAAGAAAAATGTGCTCATGGTGGGAGCTCTCTCAATTCATGGCCTTGGGTACCGCCCTGGCAACATTGCTCTATTAATGGGTGCATGCCTGCCCTTCACTCATGGTGTCCATGCTGGGAGACCAGACAGCTAGCATCACTTGATTATCTGAACTTCTTTCTTTTACTAGACAGAAATGGCATTAGAATCATAAATTGATTGGCATTTGTTACTCAGCTCGTCTCCCAGAACACAGGTTGAGAGGGAAGACCCAGACAGGGCAGTAGTACTTTGGCTCAATTTCCTTGAAGGATCATATCAGGGCTAGAGCTAGAAGATGATGATCAAGGTAGCAAAGGACACAAAAGTCTCACCTGTACCCAATGTCCTTGCCAGGGCAGCTAATGGGTGACCTGTCAGACACACAAAGGACATGCTTAGGACTTCCTTGAGATATGAAAATGCCAGGAGTATATGGTCATCATGCGGCATTGAGGTCTGCACCCCTGTCTGCGCATGAGAGTCCCGAGGAGCTTGCAAAAAATATCCTCTCTGGGCCACCCCTAAATCTACTGAATCAGAGTCTCTGGAGGAGAGGCCTAAATGTGGAGGCAATTTTAATGTGGAGGAATGAAGAAGCACTGATCTAGATTGTTCTAAGACTTTGATGCATTATTCTCTTGCATATATGCAAATAAGAGATTTTTAAATTTGAGGTTTAAGAAAACTGAAGACACAAAATTCTGGCATCTGGAGCTTCCTCCCAGGCAACCCAAGCGTTGAGACTCACGAGGTTGTGCTGTAAGAATAAGGAGAAGCACTGAGTCACTGATTCCTCTGATCTGGTGCTGCCCAGAGATTCTGAGTCAGGACCTAAAGATGCTGTGGATTCTCCTCCAAGGCCCAGCATCTCTCCTGTAAGTGGCACTCAGCTCAGCACCCACCCCACATTGGAGATCCTCTCCCTGGACCAATTCCATCTCACCTGCTAGAGCTGACAACCCAGGAAGGAATGTGAAGGAAGATTTACCAGACCTTGTCAAATCAGCTTTGTCATAACTCACTCTCTGACTGAGAGCTGGCTGAGACCAGGGCATCAAAAGACCCAGGGGTCTGATGAGGTAGAGGGCACTGGCATGGAAAACTCTGGGTGCTAGAGTTGGGAGTGCATGGGAAAGCCAACAGCAATGGAAGCTCTGTGAGACCAGAGCTGCACCAGGAAGGCCGAGGCAAAGAGGGAGTGGAAATGGAATCAGCTCACTTTGCCCAGACCAGGTCCACTGGCCATTTACTACTGGGCAGGAAGTACTTTTTACCATCTCTCACATCTTAACTGCCTCCCATCCATCCATTTCTCATTGCCATCTCCTCTGCAAATCTCAGAGCTGGCAAACCAAAAGTATTACATAGAAGTCTGAGAAATAATCACTTCTTGGCCTTTTGGCTAAGATCAAGTGTAGAAGTCTGAGAAAACGAAAATCTACTTCTGGTATACAAAACGCACAGCGGAGTGGGAGGAGAGGCTGGACTAGATGATTCTAAGGCACCGTCCACCTCTCCCACAGGACAATCTGCAGATTCCACAACTCACAGCCACTCCACCGGCTTAGAGAACAAGACACATCCCATTTTCAGCAGAGTTTCTTCCCTGAGATTTTGATAAGCTGCATGTATTAAAATCACCTTCCCTACCTGGTGGTGTGAGAGTTGAATATTCAGCATCTGTAAGTGTGGGAGATGAAGACATCTGCTGTGAGTGAATCACGCACTGGTTCATTTTCAATAGTTACTTTTACACTGCCCTTTGAGAAGTATTCTCTTGAAAAGAGCAGAAGTGGGGTCCCCACCTGGGAAGGGAGCAGGGGTTTACCTGAGCAGATCACACTGGCATCTTCCCCATGAGCACAGTTGTGGGAAAACCAGCCGACATGGGAGCATTCCTCAAGGTGCTGCTCGTCTCCTCTGCAGTGCACGTTGTCAAGGAGAATCCTCCCAGAACCTTCCCCAAAGTGGGCCTCACCCGGGGCTGAAATGGCCCAGCCACATTCCAGCTGCCTGCAGACGATGTTTGCTTCTGGAAGGTCCCAGAGGTCGTCACAAACGGTCCCCCAGACTCCCTGGTAGAAAAGTTCCACACGACCCGCACATCTTCCGTGCCTGCTCACCAGGCGCACAGGGGCCCAGCCTCCTGGGGGAGAACAAAGCAGGCAAGGGGTGATAGCTGCCCCTCTGTCAGTGGATGACTGGACTGTTGTCTACCCAGCCCAGCTCTCCTTATCTCCCATGACTTTGCTACAAATATGGTTATGCTGCCACAAGAGATCCCACACCATTCCCCAGACCCATCTGCTCCAAGAAGCCTATAATGTCTGCCTTATCCACACTCTATTTTAAGACAGCTTACCTCTAGTAGATTGTTTACAAAAATGGCCAAAGTTCTTGTCTTCCTTATGCTCTTAACAATGTGGCATTACAGCCCCTCCTATGAAAAAGGTGAACTTATTTTCCCACTCCTTAATTCTAGGCTCATGAGCTTTGACTTGCTTTGGCCAATAGAATATGGCAGAAGTAGTGGTACACCTTTCTATGTTCTCTATACCTTTCATAGCACTTCCCATCACCTACATTGACGGTGGTGGCCTAAGTGTGTGTTTGACATCCTTACTGGATACTAGACACATTTGGGGCAGGGACCAATAGATGGAATGGTTAAGAGCATCATTTGTAGAGTTAGAACAGGACAAGTTATGCAAGCTCCTCAAGCCTCAGGTGCCTAGCTTGTAAAACGGGAATAATAACCAAGAGGAACAAATGAGATAATGCATGTTATAAGCTTGACATAGTGCCTGGTGCATACCAAGTACTCAGTTAATGTTAGGTGCCATTGCTGCTGCTGCCCCTGCATCTGACTTCTTTCTGTGTTCTCTCACCATGCCTGGCACATGTGTAAGTGCTCACGACCCGGCCATGGTAAAAACAGGAATACCTCAGTGAATGTAATAATTGTGTCTGTGTGTGTGTGTGCATGTGTGTGAATATGCACACACATGCCAGGATAGTCAGAGGACTGGCTGCTAAGAACTTTACATATAGCACCCTATGTAATCCCTCACTATCCTTTTAGGTATTTCAATTAGCTAAGTAGTAATATTCAAATGCAATATACAGATGTCTCACAGTCTGTGACTTTGGCAGATATTGAACTCAGACATTTGATGGGTCCAGGCCAGGACTGATGCTGGGGACATGGGGGTGGGGTAAGGTCAGAGGAGGTGGGCCAGATATTCATAAAAGTCCTCTGCAGCCCAGTGCTCTAGCACTTTAAGTCCAGGTGTTTCTGTGCCTTGCGGTAGGGGCTTACCATGAATTGTGGGCTTTGTTGCCCCAGGGGCAGCAAATGACTCTGGAGCTGTAATGGAGACAAGACAAGACAGTAGCTAGGATGGCATTTGTCATATACTATCTCTTTGCCAGATGCCAGGTCAAATGCTCTGCCTCAGTGATCTCGTTTTGAGTTCATGACCACCAAGTGAGGGATAGACTATTTCCTCCTATTTTATAAATGCAGAAACAAAGACTTGGGGAGAATGAGTTGCTTGCCCGAAAGCTCACTGCTTGGAAGTGTCTGAACTGAGATTTGAAGTGAGGTCTACATGTCTTCAAAGACCCTAACCCTAACCAGCTCATTTTTTTTTTTTTAAGTTTATCAATCTTCCTCTGGAAGCTCATTTCTTACTGAAACAAGATTCAGGTAAAATAAGGTAACTATATGAAGTCTAACATTTTTATTGCCCATTTTGTCTTCTTTTCAATGTAAAAATATGGGAATAAGGAGGAAATTCAACTCAGAATTTTTGCTCTACATTCTTAAGTATCCACCTAAATTTAAACTTTATACGTCTTTGACTCTGTAGAAAGACAGACATCAGGGACCATTGCGACTGGTGTTTATTAGCCAAATTATCACAGGAGTGAAGTACTATGGACAGAAAGTGTCCCCAGGTAAAAAACATGAAAGGAAGTACTGACTTTATTATCTGTGTGACATTTCTCACAAGACTCATATCACACTTATTTGAACATGCAGTTTAGAATCTGGCAGCAATCAGCCTGATGATTTATTACCAGGCATAAATGTTGGATGGCTTGTATCAACTTCCCATTTTTCAATTCCATGTCAGGTAACTGGATGTTTGAAATACTGGGGTAAACATTGGCACCGTTTACTGAACACCTACTATGTGTCAACATGTTTTCTTAAGGAGTGCAGCAGGCAAGATGTAAGAAAAATAAAGCTCTTTTGCTTCTTTGAGCCTGAGTTTCATCATCTGAGAAATGGAGATAGTCTCTGTGTTGGCAACTTCACTGGATATTATTAGGATCAATTTAAATCATGTGTATAGAGACAGTTTGTAAATATCAAGTGTCCTGAATCACAGAGTATTATTTTGTCAAATTGGCTAGGTTCAATTGTGTGTGGTTATGCTGATTGGAAGCTAGCAATTCAGGTGTTATAGATGCCATAGAAAGGTGACATTGATCATACCTTTCAACCCACATATGCAGTAAAAGGCAAGAAAATGGAACTAGTCCTAATTCAGATGGGGACTAATATATTTAGGGTGAGGTTTATTTTCTTTCCTGGTGTACAGATGTTCCTGCAGGCTTGCACCACTTAGGGAGCTTGGATGCTGCTCTTTGCTGGTAAGAAGCTGTGCATGCCAGTCCCTGCATTTTGAGGCTACAGGTTAAGAAGGCTCTGTGGAGGCAGTCACAGAGTACATTGCTTTCCTCAGGGAGGTCAGCTGGACATCTTGCAAGACAAACTAGAAAGAATGCTTGGAAGATGAAGTAAGAGGCAATCTTTGGCTCTTGGTTAAGATCAGTAGAAAATATCCTCAAGTGTTTCATCCGGTTAACAAAGGGAAGGTGGTCCTACCAACCTCCTATTGTTATCAAACAAATAATTCAAGAAAATTTGCAATAATGGAAGAATATGCATCTGTAGACTAAAAGCTAAAATGGAGTGTGTAGAATAATGTGTGAAAAAAGACTCAGACCAAGGTAAAACATCATGGAAGCTCAAAACACAAGGAACAGAGAAAGGTCCTAAAAGGGTTCAGAGAAAACAAAAGGCAACACACAGATAATCTCAAAGATATCAGGCTTTACAATTTCTAAATTTAGGTCTTAATGTATCTGGGTCTCAGTAATCAGGTCTGCCAGAAATTTCTCTCCCTCTAATATTGTCTCCCTCAGAAGCATTTGGCCAAGTAGAGGTATATGGGATTGGGACCTAAGAGTATGTGCTCAAATCCTTACTCTGCCATTTTCTAGTCAATTAATTCTAGGTAAATTAATTTTCTCTGTCTTTCTATGTAAAACATGAGGGTGGAGCAGAGGTAACTTTTCTTGTAGGTTTGTGTGAGCATAAAACGAGATGTTGGTTACATGAAAGCATCTACTTCTCTGCTTATGACCTCATGGTTGTTTCATAAATGTTAGCTCCTTCCCCCAGTTTCCGAAAGACTTACCTGCTGGGGGCATGGGTATGGATGTCAGGGTCACAGCCTCCGTTGTGGCTATGGTTGCAGATAATTCATCACCTGTCATAGGGACAAACAAAGGCATCCTTAATAGTTACGGAAACTCCGCCAAACCCAACTTTGGAAAGACGAAGTTTTGAAAATAGGTCACAGACAAATATGCAGCATCAGCTCCTGACTTAGCTTCTCAGAGGCAGGAGTGTGGTCAGCATTCACTGTGGCTTTAAGTCTGGGAAGGAACAAGCCCAGGGCTTGGAACATGGTTCCCTTTCCCCATCCCACATAGAACAAATGCCAACTGGCCTGTTAGAGAGAGGGCTGAGAGAAGCACAGCAGGCTTTGTGGTGGGCACAGCTAATAACAGTGCCTGACCTGTAACTATAAAACAAAGAAAGGCCTTGTTCACTGCTAGATACCTCCTAGCTATGCATGGAAGAAAAATCTTCTGACAACAAGCCCAGAAGCAATCTCTGGGTTCAAATATGTCCTGTCAGTGTTTTGGCTGGCTTCCCAAGAGGCAGATTCAAGTAGGGAGGATCATCCACTCTTCCTTCTCTACCACATTCATCTATCACTAGTTAGGGCATAATGGGATGGAAAATCCAGCACTTTTAGAACTTCCAATTAGCACATTCTAACCCTTTAAACACCCACAAAATAAATTCTGGATTTTCTATTTATTTTAGGAACAAACCAGGTATATTTAGTTAAATTATTGAAGCTTTTGACTTATTTCTAGGTGTTTGCTGAATATATTTGGACTCTTAGTCACTTAAACCATGGGAGGCTCACATAACAAAATAAGATAGTCTCCATTTCTATCTTATTAACTCATAAAATATTCAATTACTGTGTTGTTTTGCTAAAAATCTAAAATAATTATAACAAAATATTAATATGTGATAGAATCTACCAGTGAGTACTCAAGTGTTCATTATACTACTCTTGACATTTCTCATTGTTTTTAATACATTTTATAATAAAATAATCTAACTTTGACTTCCATCTCAGATGCAGTAACTGATGTGGAAGGTTAAATATTGACTTCCTTAAGATGTCTATGTTTTAATCACTGGAATCTGCAAATAGGTTACATGATATGGCAGAAGAGACTTTGCAGATGTGATTAAGGTTACAGATCACAAAATGGGAGATTATCTTGGATTATCTGGGTGCATCCAATCTAATCACATGAGCTCTTAAAAGCAGAGAATCTTTTCTCACTGAAATCAGAGAGGTATGGCAGGAGAAGAGGCAAGAGACATTTAAACCATGAGGATGACGTGGCTCATTGGTGCAAGCTTTAAGATGAAGGGGTTATGAGCTAGGGAACGTGAGTGGCTTCTAAAATCTGAGAGCAACTCCTACCCAGCAGTCAGCAGGGAATCAGGGACCACAGTTGTACAACTGCATGTAACTGAATTACGCCAACAACCCCAATGAGCCTGAAAATAGATTCTCCTTCAGATTTCTACTGGCATCATGATTTTGCCTTTCAAGACTTGAAACAGACCAGCTAAGCCCACTGGACTTATGACTTACAGAACTATAAAAATGACACATTAATGGTGTTTAGAGCTGCTAAGTTCGTGGCAGTTTGTTATGGCAGCAATAGAAAACTACCGGGGTGCGATCCAAGATGGCTGATTAGGAACAGCTCAGGATTGCAGCTCCCAGTGAAAGCACAGAGGGTGAGTGGACGCCGCATTTACAGACGGATTTTTATTGCCCACAGACTAGGAGATTCCCAGGCGGAGGAGCCCTACGGGTCGCCAGTGCGGCTCTTTTGGCCGGTGCGGTGGTTTTGCCGGCGCCCCGGCGTGGCAGTTCTCCGTACAAAATACAATAGTCTGGGTCTCCCTTCTAGCTGGCAAGTGGAGCTTCGGGAAGGCAGAATCGCCCATTCATCCGATTAAAAAGGGGTCTGAAACAGGGAGCCAGGCCAGGAGATTCCCGAGCAAAAAAGCGCCACGAATATCAGCGCCGCTGTTTCAGCCGGCACAGTGGGTCACCGCACAGGAAATCATGCAGATCCCGGCGCCTTTTCATCAGGGGACTGGAACACCTGGGAGATAGTCCATCGTTCAACAAAACAAAAAAGGCTCTGAGGCAGGGAGCCAGGTGATCAGGCTCAGCCGGTCCCACCCCCACAAAAAGAAAAACAGCAATTGGAAACGCTCAGGGTTGAGAGTTTCACAGCAAGCACAGCTGAACCC